>CM055659.1:10110768-10213814 GCA_029378335.1 Agrilus mali | reverse complement strand
AACATTAAACCTTTCATAAAATATGAGGTGGGGGGGGGGGTTGAAAGGGGGGGTGGGAGGGAGGGAAGGGGGGATGTATGTATTTCTTATGAATTATTGACCTTGACCCACATTCCGTTAAAATGCAACAACTGTTGCTTCACAATAAATTCAAATTTCGATCGTAATAAATCACCCTCCTCACTCCTCTGTTTTAGAATCGGTTATCTTACCCTACTAATCGTCATAAGAACAATGTAGATAATATGCAATGCTGAAGGGTTCATGCTTCTGATACCTTTGCATTTTACCTATAGAACTGAGGTCATTATTTTTTAATAATATACTTTCCAAATCAGCATATATTACAAAAGGTACAAATTCTTTATTTCTAAAATTTTTAAATTTTAAATACTTTTCTTTATTATTAGGTAAAGTAATTTTTGTTGTATTTAAATTTCTACAATCGAATTGATGTCTTTCTAAAATTTCTTTTGATGTGAAGCTATTTAAACAGCGGAAACATATCCATTTTTTATTTTTTCGATTTTTCATTTGTTTGTTTAATAATCGTGAAAGATTATTGATAAGCGTAAAATGAAATATTCTATTTGATTCAATATCAGTTTTTTCGTTACATATATTATTGAATATTTCATAATTTATACATGGAAGCATGAGTAGATTAATATGTGTTAAAAAATTGGTTTTGCTTAAACACATAGGTACAATGTCGTTTTTATCTATTGTAAATATATTAATTGATATATTATTCATTTTTTCAAATTTATTTACATCCTTAAGTTTAATAGGGAAATTAATTCCATCATATTTAAGTATGGTGCTAAAATGTGGATAAGACGTTATTCTATTAGGATTTTTATAAATTTGTGCAGGATGTAGTGCAGCTACAATTGACCATAGAAAACAGAATTCATCATTATTTTGAATATTTATTACCGATTTAGATTTTTTAATAAAGGAAGGTAATTCCACATACGTTGATCCACTTACGTTAATCGGTGTGTAATTATTGATATTTACTTTTAATTTTATTATTTCATTAAGAGCCCAACCTGATTCTCGTTCTTGAAATTCTTCAAGTTTTGTTAAAAATTTATTTGTAACGTTTTCTTTATACCAATCTTTTAAATTCGTATTATGGCCAATAACATTATTTTTAGTAGTAAAATGTTTAATTTCTGTTTCTCCAGTTTGAGGTTTAATAAAATTACCATAGAAAAGGGTATTAACTTTTAAAATAGACTGTTTTAATGCATTTTTAATTTTAATAGAAAAACTTTTGTATGCTGCATTGAAAAATTCAATTGGTTCTTTGATTTTATAATTTATAATACAACCAGTCTTAATTCTTCCTCTAAAAGATGACTCTACGTCTATCCATTGTTTTTTTTCTATTTTTCATTTTTCTAGATTTATTTATTTTTGTTTCAAGTTCATATTTAAACTTATTCTTATAAAACTTTAACAATGATAAATTTGTTTCTAATTGAAGTTTATTTCTACCATAGTCTTGTCGTTTTAGAATTTTCTTTATGTACAAAATATTTCTATTCAAAAATTTAATCCATTTAATATGTTCATCTTTAGTTCTATTTAGTTCACCAACTTTCTCTATTTTGTTAATAAAGTCTTTGAGAATAATATTAGCAGCTTCCATTCTCTTCCTTCGATTTTGGCCAACTATGGACCACGTGAAATAACTTCTGATGATTATTTTTTTCCATTCTTTCTTTTCTTCCAGTACTCCTTCATTCTTTCTCCATGCTTTTTTCTTCTTTCTTCTGTCCATTTTGCTCCAGTCTTCTTTTTTTCCTTTTCTTGAAACCCCTCGAACCCCTTGATCTTCGCCCTGAAGTCTTCTCTTCTCTCCACCTCCTCTCCATCTATTTCCATTTCTTCCATGTCTTTTCTGACCTCCTTGATCCATGTTATCTGTGTCTTGGGGTTTCTGTCAAAGTAATTGAATAGTCTCTTCGTCAGTCTTCCTTCGTTCATTCTTTTAATGTGTCCGTAGAAAGTCACTCTTCTTCTCCTCATTGTGTCTGTTATTTTCTCTGTCTTTGTGTAGACTTCTTTATTGCTCCTCAGTTTCCATTTTCCATCTTCATACTTTGGTCCCAGGATTTTCCGTATAAATTTTCTTTCTTTTTTTTCTACCTCTTCTAACTGTCTGGCCGTATTCAATGCAAGGCATTCTGAGGCATAGAGGCCCTCTGGTTTAATAACTGTATTGTAGTGTCTTAACTTTGCATTTATAGATATAGACTTCTTATTGTATATATTTTTTGTCAACTGGAATGCTGTTTCCATTTTTCTTGCTCTTGTTTGGATCGCTTCTTTATCAAGGGCGTTTGATTGAATTAATTCTCCAAGGTATTTGAACTTGTTGACCCCCTTAATTTTCCCATATTTTGTTGTAATCTGTCTAGGTGTATCTTTTTTATTGCTCATGTATTCTGTCTTTTCATATGATATCTGAAGTCCAGCCTTTTCTGCTATCTCTTTCAGTATATTTATCTGTCTTCTTGCGTCTTCCAAGTTTTCTGCTAGTATTGCTAGATCGTCCGCAAACGCTAGACAATCAATTTCAAGGTTATCCTTTTTTCTTCCTATTTTTATTTTAGGAATTCCTTCTTCTTCCATTCTTTTCCTCCACTCTCTCATTACCTTCTCCAGCACACAGTTAAAGAGCAGTGGAGAGAGCCCATCTCCCTGTCTTACTCCTGTTTTAATTTCAAAGGGTTCCGAGATCTCTCCCATAAATTTTACTTTTGACTTTGTGTTTGTAAGAGTTTGTTTAGTGATTGCAATTGACTTGTCATCGGCTCCGAATTCTTCCAATGTGTTGAATAGTGTCTCTCTATCTATAGAATCGTAAGCCTTTTTGAAGTCCACAAATGTCACATGTATGTCCTTGGCTCTCAGTCTCCTATACCCTATTATGAGTTTAAGGTTTAATATCTGTTCAGCACAGGATCTTCCTTTCCTGAATCCTCCCTGGTAGTCACCTAATTGCGGGTCTAGTTGAGTCTCCAATCTGTTTTGTAGTGCTTTAGATAAGATTTTGTATGTTACTGGTAGAAGCGAAATTCCTCTATAATTATTGGCATCTGTTTTATCTCCTTTTTTATGTATTGGGTGGATCAAAGCTGTTTTCCAATCTTCCGGTATTTCCTCTGTTTCCCAGATATTTTGTATTATTTTTTGTATGCTTTTAACAGTCTTGGTATCTGCGTTTTTCCACATTTCTGCTATTATTGAGTCCTCTCCTGGGGCTTTGTCGTTTTTTAGCTCTCTAATAATTTGTTTGATTTCTGCTAGGGTTGGGGGTTTGGAGTTTTCAAATTTATATTCTGGGTTTTGTTTTGGAAATTTCACTTTCGGTTCTTCACAGTTTAGTAGTTTTTTGAAGTATATTGCAAGTATTTTACAATTATCTTGGTTGTTTAGGGCTATCTTTCCTTCTTCGTTTTTGAAACATAAGTTTGTTGGTCGATAACCTTGAAGGTTTTGCTTAAAGGCTTTATAGAATGTTCTTGTGTTATTCTTTTTAAAGTCTTCATCTATTTGTTGTAGTTGGGTCTTGTCAAAGTTTCTCTTGTTTATTCTTATTGTTTTGGCTGTTTGTGATCTCTGTTCTTTAAATATTATATAGTCTTCATTATTTTTGGTTGAGTGCCACTTTTTCCAGGTTTTAATCCTAAGTTCAAGGGCCTCTTCGCACTGTTCATTCCACCACCTGTGTTTTCTTTGTCTCTTGAGCGGTGCTATTTCCATTGACGTCTTGACTATTTTCGCTTTGATTTCCTCCCATTCCTCTGATTCAATGTCTAGTTTTTCCTGGAATTCTTGTTTCTTTAGTTTAAGTATTTCTGTGTTGATCCTCTGTATTTTAAAATCTTTGTTCAGTGTCTTTTTTTGGGGGATAAATTTCATTTTTAGTGTTGTAAGGTAATGATCTGTTTCTATGTTTGCACCTTTTCGAACCTTTACATTCATAATTTCTTGCTGGTTGTTGAATGAGATGGCGACGTGATCAATCTGGTATTCTCCCAAGCTGGTGTTTGGTGATTTCCATGTTTTTTGTTTTCTGGGTAAGCGTTTAAAATTTGTTGACATTAATTTAAGGTTAAAACCCCTGCATAACTCTATCAGTCTTTCTCCGTTTTTGTTAGTTCTTTTGTGGGCAGGGTATTCTCCTACTGTCTTTTTGTATTTTCTTTCATTTCCAATCTGTGCGTTGAAGTCGCCTAGTAGGATCTTAATATTTTTTTTTGGGATCTTTGAGAGTTCATGTTCCAGGGATTCCCAGTATTTCTCAACTTTTTCTGGGTTCTTTTTATTGTCTTCGTTAATGGGGGCATGACAGTTTATTAGGGTATAGGTCTTATTTGCACATCGTAGTGTCATGATTGCCAATCGTTCATTAGGTGAGTAGAAGTCTGTTATAGAGTTGATTATCTTCCTGTTCACGATAAATCCATTTCCTAGATGTGGTATACCCTTTCCCATTGGGTTTAGGCCTCTTTTACCTTTGAAGATCCTATATCCTTCCGATTCCATTATATTTTCGTCTGTGAATCTCGTTTCTTGGAGGGCCAGGATTAGAATCTCATATTCATCTAGCATCTTGGTTAGTTGCTTTAGCTTTCCTGTTTTTAACAGTGAGTTTATATTCACTGTCCCAAAGAAGCATATTTTTTTTGTTTTGAGTTTGCTTGCTGGTGTTTCCTGGGGTTTTTGTTGGTTGCATGTTGTTTCAGGCTCTCCAGAATCCGATGGCCCGATTGCGCCGCCTTTTGCGACGGAGGATTCCCTGTTTAAGGTACCTCCTGGAGTAGTTCTATTTAGAGAAATTTTCATCATGCGTTATTTGAGATTTGTGTTGGGGAAAGGATAAGTGTCCTTTCCAAGGTTAAAACTGAGATTGTAAGTCCCAGAGTAGTGGTTCATCCGCTCCTAACATGGAGACAGCCGATGTTTGCTGCCGTTCACTATGAAGCAGACGCAGCTCTCAAGTTTTGGTCCGCCCCGGGTATTTCATTTCCCCGGTACCACCCATATCTGGGAGGCTTTCCCCTATCCGCCACCTGGGGAGGCGCCCGATGGAGGACTAGAAACCTCGCACGGGAGCAGCTTCCATTATTATTATAATTATTATTTTTTTCAAAACTTCCAAATCCGTTATTTTTTATTTATGTACCGTATCTTCCACAATTTTCGAATATGATATTTTGCACACAAATTAACACTGAACTATATTCAATCTCTATTACAAATTCCTTATCATAGTGATTAAGTAAAAGTACCTTAATTCCAATTCAGTAGTCCTAATCAATTACACTTGTCCCCCCACGTTGTTGTTGTTGTTGTTGTTGTTGTTGATAAAACTATTTTCAGTCCAGATCGTGATGCTACGATACCTCCGTAATGACCAGTTGGTAGAATAATTTAAATTAAGGTGTCTGGTCTGGAACTATATAATCATATAGATAAACATTTCTTAAATCACCTAAATAATTAATATTATGGATATGAGTATAAGACAAAAGCTTACCTTATATGTATATTCCAATTCACTTAGGCAATGTATAAAATTGTATTACAATTTAATTTTAAAGTTTAGTATTACAATGTGACGCGTTACCTTATAAATTAATTTGAGTAGAACTGAGGAACTGCGTTTCCGATGAATACTTAAATATTATGTATTATTTCGTCATCATCATCATCATCATCATCGGTTACATTATGGAATGCGCAGTTTCTATTAATTAGTAATTCAATTTATGAAGGAAATAAATAATGATGTTAGTTTAATTAGTTTATTTCTTGTGACATTATTATTATTATTATCTATCAATTATAATATAATTATTCTGGCTTGATTCATTTAATTGGTTTATTTTTTATATTATTACCTGATTATAGTCAATTTACATATAATTTTGTTACATTGTATTTAATTTGTTTGTGTGTGTGTTTTATTTCTTATGACATTATAACCTTGTAGTAGTTATTCAATCAATGAAGGAAATAAATAATGATGCTAGTTTAATTACATTATTATTTATTGTTACATTATTATCTATTAATTATAATATAATTATACGGGCTTGATTAAAAAATGAATTGGTTTATTTCTTATATAATTAACTAATTAGAGTAAATTTATATCAGATATTGTTACATTGTATTTCGTTTTGTTTTGTTTATTTCTTACTACATAATTAACATATATAATTATACTAGCTTGATTAGTTTAATTGGTTTATTTTCTTATATCATCATCAACTAATTATAGTAAATTTACATGAGATATTGTTATATTGTGTGTGTTTAATTTGATTCTATATCTTAAATATTTTCACATTCACGACAGTCTTTTTTGGTAGGTGGTGGTCCATCAATTTGAACTTTTCCTTTATTGTAATGATCCCAGCAAGGTTGAAAGTCAGCATCCAATTGTAAATGTTTTGGTAATTTTTCCCATGCCAAATAACGATTATAATAACTGATATGATCTAATAAGTATTGTCTGGGTAACGTTTCGATTTCTTCCGGTTCTAATTCACATAATCTGTAGTTGCATTTTTTTAATTTTTTAAGCACTGCATTGATTTTTAATAATTCATTGCGTATTTCTGCCATATTGCTATTGTGAGACTAACAGTTTTTTCATTGCTTAACTCTATTTATTATTATTATTGTCTCCGTTCTTTTTGTTTTGCTTCTTATCTATTTTTTCCCGCAATTTTTTCTTTGATGATCGACACGAACCTAAACTAATAGCTAATTGACTTTTTTTGTTTTGACATTTTTCCTCTCTTTCTATACAATTGTTAATATTCTCACGTAATTGTGATTGATTAATTCCCTGTTGTTCGAGATCATCCTTCATCAGTTTTAATTTTGAATTACAATTTGTTTGATCTAGTAGTAACATTTTTACATCACGTAGTAAAATTTCATTTTCTTTCTCCAACCTGGTAATGTTCTCTTTGTATTCGTTGATAAAGTTGAATGTTCCTTGCTTTTGTGCTTCACAGAGTTCAACTTTTTCTGTTAGTGTTTTGTTTAAAGTCATAATTGATAATTCTAAATTAATATTTTTCTTTATTAATTCATTATATTCACCGTCAGTTTGCTTATTTATTGTACTGATATTACTACTTTCACTTTTCTTTTCTTTTAGTTTTTCATTATACATTTCAGCTAACTTCATTTGATTATCATACTGCAATGTATAATATTCAAGTTCTTCAGTGCATGTTTCATAAATTTTGAAACTACTATTATATAGTCTTTGATAATCATTTCTTGCTACTCTTAGTTCATTTATGTAATAATCAGAGATAACATTACAGTCATCAGATTTAACAAATTTTATAATAAATATAAGTAGTAGTATAATTTTACACATGATGTTATTTCTATTACAACCACTTTAATAATGAAACGAACATAGTTGCTTTAAACCTTTTTATTATATTTAGAAAAATTCCTAGAATTTACAATTCCTCCGTTTCTAATTATAGTATTAAAATATTATTCACTTTTCTTAGAAATACATTTATTCTTTACATTTAATAATGTTACATTTTTTTTCTTATTTGATTACTAATACCTATTATTGTCACATTTTATTTTGTTCTTAGAAATATTCTTAGTAATTTTACATTCTCCCTTGAACAATTTGGTACATTACGTATTAAACTATGTGAGCTACAAGGGGTATAGCTGAATTCCTTCTTTAGAGTTGGAATTGATGGACAGTTTAATTCGTCTAGGTTGATAATAACCAAATTGTCATTCTTACTACTACTACTATTATTATTATTATTACCATCATGTAGAATATCTTGAATCCATTTAATTTTTTCTTGTCCCTTTACGTAGATTGTTGTTGCTTCATTTAGTTGAAGTTGTATTTTTAAAACATATCCAATTAAATTATAGTCAATTTTTCCTTCTTCCCACGATAGTCCATGAAAATTCCTTTTTAACCAATAATTTTCACAATAATACCGTGGCGATAGGGATTGATGGTGATGTGGTGGTTTGAAAAAAAAAAACGTTTACATCTTCATCGTAAAGATTACAAATGGACATTTCTTTAACAATAAATCTATTATTATCCGTTTTGAATCCTTGTACGTCAACGATTACAGAGTTATACATTTTAGTTTTTTTTATACACTCTACACAGATAGTTGAGAACATTATAAAATATGTTTACTCACTACAATAGCTTTCATTTCACTCAATATTTATAGCAAAAATATAAAAAGGGGGGCATCACGCACACGTATAATATTTATACTTACCTATATTTTTTTTTTTAGAACAAGTTTGATTTGAACTGAAATTAAATTTAAAGCATTTTACAAGTCCTGTTACTTATCCGTATTACCTAAGTGCCCCCCTTTAATAAAATAGTTTGAAAAGCAATACTTAAAACCTTCTTCTTCTTCTAAAGAATACGAACTACACTTGTCAGAGGATTGTAATTTTATAAATCTTTCATGAATGTGAAATGTGTTTTTGACCACATTTTATCTTCATGTATTCTGTAAAGGTACATGGAATACAACTCATATTGGGTTCATCAGTTTCACCTTTACATTTAGGACAGTTGTATTTAATTTTAACAGGCATATTTTTTACAGAATACGTACAACACTTGTAAGTGGATTATAATTTACAAATCTTTCATGAATAATTAGGCAATATGCTGATGTTTTCGCAGGAATATTATCAACTGTCTCAAATTCTAATCGAATATCGATTGCGCCGTTTTTTATTGTTTCATTTCGATGCGAACAATCAATGACCACAAGCGGTGCCTGGTTCTTAAATGAATTTGGTTGCAGGATAGGTTCTTCGTTATCTTTATTCCAATAATATGATCGTTGAAATTTACTGTACATCTGATATAAAATTGCAAATTGATTTTGCATATAATTTACATTAATATTATCATACGGATACATTTCAGAGTTTAAATATAGTTTAATAGATTTTAAATTGCAATGGTTAAATTTTGAATTGTCCACTTTTGTGTTATGTTTTGCATCGGTTTGAAAACCTACGATAATATATCGCGGTTTTTCTATATACGATGCTGATTTAACAGCCCACGTATGATTTTTTGTTTGGTGAAGTAGCGGGTATTCCAGTAATTCCCAACTTCTAAACGTAATTGGTAAACTAATATTTTTTTCAATATAGTCTAATAATTTTATTTTTTCATAGTCAGAAACGGTTACATGAGGCATTTTCCATGTAATTTTACTTATTATAATTTTACCTGATTCTTTTCCATCTTTATCGTATGTAGAGTTGCTATCGGTATTTGATCGAATCAATACCAATTCTTGTCGGGTGTGTAAAATAACCTTTTTATGGTCCTCAGCAAATCCTAATAGCATACTTAGAGGAATACATACTTCAAATTCTTTCGTTGCTGAATCGAGAACAATTGTAGCATCATTTTCAAGTGATAACCAACCAGCATTTTGTAAAGCAGTAGCTTCATTTTGATTATAAGAAATATAAGCTTTCATTGTTGTTGTAATACCGGGATTTTTAACACGATCAATTACCACACCCCCTAGTTCATATCTTATTTCATCAAACAAGAAGGCAAATGCATTATTAATTATTGTAACACTTGTTGGTTTATTCCCATCTAGTTTTGCTAATTTTCCTTCCAATTGTAGAAAACTGTCACATGGTAATGTTAGGATATCCTGTTGTTGTATTGGAATTCTAATTTCATCGTTGTAATTAAATGTATTTGCTGCATACGGTTGGTGAGAATGTAATTCAATATTTGTTATTGAATTATCAAAGCTGACTTTTTCATTAACCTTTAGTATATTCATCATTATAGCTACTTTTTTAACTTAAAACCGAGTGAGATTAAAAAATTTTTATTTTCTAGTGTGAGTCGTTTAGAATTATGTTTATCATTAATTTTTTTAAATTGCGATGACCTATTTATATCTTCAATGCTACTACTGTTCTGGTTGTTGTTGTTGTTGTTACTAATATTACTATTAAAAATCACAACCATATCTCCCCACTTTCTCTCTTAACTCACACTTTTTTTCGTAGATGTAATGTGACTGTGATAACTTCTTGTCTAAAATTAACTAGACTCCCATTCTGATCTACTATTTTAAGGGTGATATTATTTATGATATGCGTAGTTATTGGTAAATAAATGACATTGTGCGGTTTCTCCACAATTTTATAACCAGGTGGAACTGTTGGGTAGAAAGCATGAATTGTATGTACAGACTCACCGTTCGTATAGGAATTTGTAATGATATTGCATTCTACACGAATTATATTAACTGGCATAATATTAATGGGAAAGTCTGAAATATGATGTTTGTCCTTTTTAAGAATTTTCTTATTGAATCCTAATAATTGACCGATAGAATTGTCTTGTGAAAAATCTATAGTTCTTGTACACTTAACTTCACATTTAAGAGTATTGTTATTTGCATAAATTCGTAATATTGCATCCTTTTCGTTCCTTAATTTTAATTGGTTTTCTATATATTCATGTATATCTTTTACTTCATAACTTCCAGTAGGTATTTCTATTTCTCTAATTTGATGTTTTTTTAAAGAAGTTTTAGAAGAAATTTCAGTATCGTTATCTTCTTCATCCGTTACGTAGTAGTGGAATTTGTTATTTTTTTTAGTATCATCAACGTTGGGAATAGCGTTGTTTACATCAAGGTCAATTAAACCAATTTCATATGCACTATTCTCATCTAAATGAATTGCAGGATAAAAATCGTTACTTAATATGGAAGATTCCTTATTAGTAAACATGAGTAAGTAAGACATTTTCTCTGTATTCAAACTGAAATCAATGATGGTTTAAAACAAACTACTTACATATTTTTTATTTTTTATTTTTTATACAGGAAATTAATACATAATTGACCGCAATTCCAAGTATTATATGACTGATAAGGTGTATAATTATATAATATTTTACATAATCCGTTTGAATTAAAATAATTTATCGCTTCTAACGGTGGTCTTAAATTACCAAACGAATCAAAATACTCGATGATAAATCCATTTTTCTTATAAGCTGTCCAGTGGGTTCCACCACCACTATCATTATCTAAATTTATAACACCTGATTCATGTTTTCTAATTTTCTTAGGTAATCGATCACGTGAAAATACACCACGAAAATTTGGGATTTTTAATACTTTTACAAATTTATTAATATCAATATCAGTTAGTGGTTTATTAGGTAATTTAATTGGAAGTTGTTTTTTTCTTTTATTCATAAAAAAAGGCCTAATCCTTTTTTATAAGGTTTCAGATATAGTCCTTTTCCTCCTTTCACAGCTAAAGCCTCCATCGCTTGATTATGTCTTTTACTTTCTACAAGTTTACGTTTTGCATTTCTAGCAGAATTTATTGTATTAGCTATTTGTGCCGCCCCCCCACCTAATGCTCCTAAAGCACTTAGTCCAGCAAATATTGGAATTAACGGTAGTATACCACCAGTTTTAGGAATTTTAATTACACGTGGTATTTTCTTTTTATTTTTATTACCTGCAACTGTTCTCTTTGCGGCTTGGATTGCTGTCTGAATAGTTTCAATAGTATGTTTAGGTTTCTTTTGAAGTATCTCCTTCTTTATATTTTTAATTAATCCACTAAGAGATATTGTACGACGTTTTTGTTGTTGTTGTTGTTGTTTCCTTTTTTTCTTTTTTATTTTTGATGATAACAATGGTCGTTGTCGTTGTGTTTTCTTTTTTCTTACACGCATGATAACGTAGTTGTCATTACTAATGATTGAACTTAAACTAAAATATTTTTTAAAGTTTTATCTTTTTATAAGGAGTATCTTCTTCTTCATCTTGATAATTATTATAATTAAAATTCTTTTTTCTTTTTCTCGACTGACTTAATTTCAAAATTTTTGATGGTATTACATCATCATCATCATCATCATCATCTTTACGTCGTCGTCGTCGTAGTCGTCCTCGTTGTTGAAGAGCAGCAGCAGCAAATTTTATGTCATCGTTATTATTATTATTATTATTACTATTATCACCATAATTATCATCATCATCATTTTTAATAATAATTTTTCGTCGTCGTCGTCGTTGTGGAACACCAGCAGCAGCAGCAGCTTTTAAATTATTATTATTATTATCTTCATTATATTTTCTTTTTTTAGAACGATCTACTTTTACAGTATTCATTTGTAAAATATTTTCAGTACCTCCATTATCATCATCATCATCATCATTACCACTAATATTATTATTACTATTATTTTCGTTTAGTTTTGTAGCAGTATTCATAATATTTACTGATTTCTCTTGTGTCACTTTAGTATTATATTTACTTTTACGGCTTTTATTTTTTATTACATTTTTGTTGCGTACGTTATTATTATTAGTACTGATATATAATAAATCTAAACTTGATAAAATGTAATCCTTAGCCTTTTCTAGGTTTGATTTACATTTCTTTAATTTTTTCATATCAAACTTATTATTATTATTATAAGCCATCCGCAACTTTACTTTAGCTTTCATCGCACCAGCCACTCCGAATGCAGCCATCTTTTCACCTATTGTTGAATTGTCTGCTCTAAATCGTTTTAATGCTTTTTCAGCTAGTATTTTATCAGCTTCATGACGTCGATGGGTATCTTTTTCCTCTTCGTAAAATAGATCATGATCCTTACATGCATTATCCAACTCGTTTATCCCAGATTGATTCCTACGTTTATCAAGATTAGTATTTGGTCCACAAAAATTATAACCTGGTATATGCAACTCATATGGTATGGAATAAAGTGTCTTATCTAGAAAGCCTTTCCCATATATCATTATATTGTTGTTGTTGTTATTGTAATTGTGTAGTTGGTAATGAACTAATATAAAAGTATAATATAACATCTTTATATACTAGTCATAGAGAAACTATGTAATTGAAAAGATGAAAGTTGTAAAACAGAAAATTAGTTTCAATATTGAAAATAATGATATGTTGATAAGTCAAGTTGAAAAAAATAGTAAATTATTTCCTACAACTTTACGATGCCTAATTATTGGACCTTCAAATTGCGGGAAAACTAATGTTATGATTAGTTTAATTGAACATCCTTACGGTTTAAAATTTGAAAATGTTTATATTTATTCAAAGTCCCTATACCAACCTAAATATGTTTATTTAGAAAAATTACTAAAACCAATAAAAGGAATAGGTTATTATTGCTTCAGTAGTACTGCAGATATAGTGAATCCATCAACGGCTAAACCAAGTTCAATTTTCATTTTTGATGACGTAGCAACTGATAAACAAGATCTAATTCGCGAATACTTTAGCATGGGACGTCATAACCATATCGATTGTTTCTATCTCTGTCAAACCTATGCAAAGATACCAAAACACCTAATTAGAGATAATGCAAATTCTTTAATCTTAAAATAAATAAAACCACAAAAGAATAGATGTTTCACAAATTATTTATGTTCTCGACATATGTTTCGGGCATAGCCCATTATCAAGAGTAAACGATTATACTAAAATTACAGAGTGAAATGTTGCTTAATTTATACCTAAAACGATCACAAAATTTTACTTAATAGTAGAGGGGATGAGAATAGCTCATAACAACGGGTACAACCCATCCTTAATAGACTCACTAATTAAAAAGAAAAAACAAAAAAGTGTCACTAAAATGATATATAACGACAACTGCAGTAAAAAAACAGAAAAAACATACACATCTCTACATTTTATTAAACATGTCAGTTCTAAATTTAAGAACCAACTTAATAAGCTAGGAATAACAGCTACGGAAACCTACAAACGTAACTTAAAGAACTTGTTAGTCAATAATAAACCTAAAAAAGACCCACTTCTAAAAAGTGGTATTTATCAAGTTTTCTGTAACACTTGTAATGCCTCATACATCGGACAGAGTGGCAGATCTATTAAAACTAGAATAAAAGAGCACACATATAGTATTAACAAAAAAAAAAAAAAAAAAAACAGCAAAATACTGGCATTTCAGAACACTGTACAGTTTTTAATAATAATATAGACTTAGATAATATTAAGATATTACACAGTAACATTAATAAAGGTAGAAAATTGACATTGTTAGAAAATTTAGAGATTAAGAAGGCTCTAGACAATAAGTCAAACCTAGTAAATAACCAGTTAGAATTAGGTAACACTGCATCCCCTCTACTATTAAGTAAAATTTTGTGATCGTTTTAGGTATAAATTAAGCAACATTTCACTCTGTAATTTTAGTATAATCGTTTACTCTTGATAATGGGCTATGCCCGAAACATATGTCGAGAACATAAATAAAGTGTGAAACATCTATTCTTTTGTGGTTTTATTTATTTTATTCATAACCATGTTTCACAATAAGTGCACCGAAGATAGTCTTATTCTTTAATCTTATTCAAACAAGATGAATTGAATTTAAAACATATTTATAATGATCACGTAGGTGTGGATATGGCTTATGATGAATTCAGAGATATCTGCTCTCTCTGTTGGCAGCATCCATTTGGTTTTTTATCAATATTTAAAGATAACAAAGTAAATGATGGACGTTATAGGAAAGGATTTGATAGTTATATTATTAAATGAAAATAAAAATTGTAGCTTCTCTCTCTCTTTCTCTAAGCTGTTTATGTGTAGTTATTTAATTGTTAAGAAGCGGTTATATATCTGTTTAACAGGTTGACTGCTACCATTTTCCGTGGAATGACAGCTCGGGGCCAATTTTTTTTTTGTAATATTTCACTTCAGAATTAGAAATTACAGTTATTTTTCTATATGGTTTACTCATTGGAAACAATAAATAATGACAGAAGTAAATAAAAAAATTTTTCGCACCGGTGCGTGTTTGGCCTCACTTGTGAAAATTCCACTGCCGAGGCCAATTACGCACTGGTGCGAGATCAAGTATTTATTATTTTTATCTATTTGTTTGTTTTTTTAATTAATTTTTAATTTCATTTAGTTCATTTTTACTTTTTTTAAAGCTGTATTTTTATTTTTTCGTTCAGTTTTTCTTAATTAACTTTTACTATTTTTTATTTTTTATTAACTCCTAAAAATACAAAATATAGAAAAGTAACATTTTTGATTTATTAGCAACTATTAGAACCTAATCTCTGAAAAACGAGTATAATACACTTAAGAACAAAAAAACATAAAGTCTAACACAAAATGTTTTCACTTTTCTCGATGGTAGTTGTTGAAACATTCAACACAAAGACCTGGTTTATCGCTACAAGTAACACAGTGCCAAGGGGAGTCAGTGCGCTTTTTATTTTTATAACATTGACGGCAGATCTTCCTTTTCACTCTTCCATTTTTGGTCAACTCAGTAATTTTGGAAATTTGATGACGCACCAAATTTTCTACCAATGGTGGCCTTGAGATTATCGCTGGCTTTTCTGGCAACAAAGAGTTGATTACTTTCAAACGGTAATCATACAACGACAATTTCTTTTGACCTGAATATTTGGTATAAATCTTATATGAGTTTACAAGAAGCAGCTGAAATGTGTGAATTGCAATTTTCATGTACCAGCGAAGAGTTTTTCTTTCGCATGGATAAAATGAGAGTAGCTGATCTTGTCGATCTATACCAGACATAGACTCATTATACTTTGCTATGCATTCAGGTTTTTCAGTTACATGTCCCCGCTTGTTGGTTACTGCTACCATGTTGTTGCCATACTGATTGGATATGTACATAACTGGGCGTTTGTCTTTCCATTTTCCAATATGGATACCATCTAGAAACATCGATATGTTTTCACCTTTTTTTAAATTTTTTAGACAGACTTGTTTGGGATTTTCTCGTAACGTTTTACGCAAGGTACCCGTACAATAGGTACCTCTTTCAAGCAGTTTTTTTGCCAGTCCAACGCTATTATAAAAATTGTCCATGTATACTTCATGGCCATTTCCCAATTTTTCTTCTAAAAGGAGTAACACAACTTTCTCCGCATGTCCTTTTCCAGTAACCTCTGTATCCTTACCACCAGCGTATACTCGGAATTTCAGGACTAAACCATCAGGTTCGGTCAACATGTATAGCTTTATACCGTATTTGTGCCTTTTGTTTTTAATAAATTGTTTAAATCTCAAACGTCCTCTCCATAAAACCATACTTTCATCTAGTGACAATTCTTTTGAAGGATAGTAGCAATCGTTCATTTTGGTATTGAAGTACTCAATAATTTTGCGAATTTTATGCAGCGGATCCTCACTTTTTTCATCTGAGCTAAAATGCAGACACCTCAAAATGAGAATAAATCTATTTCTGCTCATTTGTTGACCAAAAACAGGAATACAGAACAGCCTATCTTTCTTCCAATAATCCTGCATCCTATTTAGAGAAATAGTACCCATGTGAAATAATAATCCTAGAAAAATTCGTAGTTCTGGAGGGTTGAGTTCTTTCCAAAGAGTAATTCTAGCATGTTGCGTACTAGTTGTCAAAAACAGTCTCTCTGCTTGAGCGTTGGTCTCTACGCATATCATAATGAGAAGTTTTTCTTCAAAGAAAAAATCAAAATAATCAATAGGATCTGCTCTATTTATTTGGCCAAAAAATTCATTTCGCTTAAGAAACTCCATTTTCTTCATATTACCGGACATAGACCACTCAGAAGTCGAACAACCTACGGGATCTTCATTATCTTGACGTGCCGAAGGGGCTGCCCCCGACTGAGTTTGATGTGGCGACTGTACGGAATAATTTAGCTCATCATCACTGGAATAGTCTTCAGACGAGGAATTTTCATCGCCGCGAGGGCGGTAAATATCATCACTATCACTATCCCGAAATAATTCCCTCTCTAAATCACTGTCGTTTTCCATATATTGTTCAGATAATTTTAGTTTTTTCGCGCGTGAAGGTCCCGCTTTATTTTCCATGTCGCACCCCAGGAAACCACCGTAAATAAATACCGAAACGCGAAACCAAACTATACAAGACAATATTTTGACCTTAATATAACAGGCCAACACGCAAACAACATCCCACTCTGATAGCCGGTCCCAGAATGCCTCATACAAGCTGTACGTGTAGCATTTCGCACCAGTGCGGAATCGGCCCTCACAATGGACGCCAAATTACGCACCGGTGCGGAATTGGCAGTGAACCTGTTAAATGTTGTTGTTGTTTCTAAACAGTAATACGCTATGCATCTACCTATATTTAAATAGAACGTTTTACTTAATAATTTTAGAATTACTACTTCGCTTCATGTGAATAGATCATCATCATTTAAGTCATGAATAATAATAATACCAAAGCAAAAGACATTAAGCGTAAGCTTATCACAAAACGTAATATTGTAAAAAATAAATTAAATTTATTGAAAGAGGGACAACTTATGCATGAAGATGTTTTCGCGCCAATCACAAAACATTTAAAAAATATCGAAACCAAACTGAAAGATAATAATAATGATGATGATGGTGATGATGACTACGAATCAAAATTAATAGATGAAAGTACTACTATTGATGATGATAGTTACAGTGATAATTACAAGGAAAAAAAGGAGAGAGATTTCTATAACCAACCATCATCATCATTATCAACAAAGTCATGGTATACTTCAACACCAATACACAAACGTTTAAGTCAAATTCTATCACCATTATCGTCATCGTTGCCGTCGTCATCATTTAAAAAATCTATAGTCAAAGAAATTGAAGAAGAAATAAACGATGCCGATAATCGACAAGAAACTAGTTTAAGAGATTTTTCAAAAATTACTGAAAAATCATACACAGATTATTTAGATCAATATAATCCATTACCAAGAAAATATATAGATGGATTATATAACAACGTTGACGCATTCGATCAAAAAACCGGTGTACGACATGATAGGGAAACTGAAAAATTTTACATTGGTAACACACAATTACATATAGACGGATCTGACATAATTATAAAGAATAAAAAATATAAAGGTACACGAGGACTTTATGAATTATTATTTAAGAAAGTTCCTAACGACTATACAAAAGCGGACCTAAAAAATTATAAAGATATTCTACAAAAAACGAATGCTCATAAACGTCATTATCAACATAATAAACAAGTTGCAGGCAGTCGATCGCAAAAATATAAAAAAATTATAGCGCCATTAATAGGTAAGGGAATGAAAAACGTTGTAACAAACAACTTAATCGACTATACATATTGGAATGACTCAAACGAATTAGTTGATAGATTGCGCTTATTAATTGCATCACAACAAGCTGGTCATACGGGGCATGAAAACGAAATCAATTCGATAATAGAAGAATTGCGAGAAGCAAACATTATAGAATAATAATAATAATGTCTACCTCTGATAAAAAAAGACAAGTTGTAGAAGAGATACATAAACCGGCACGAATAAACTTTAAACGACGTAAAACTATTTTAAAATCGTTAAATGATCTTTTTCAAGCTGATCTTGTAGAGATGATACCGTATGCTAAGGAAAACAACGGTTACAAATACATATTAGTTGTTATCAATTGTTTCTCAAAATTCGTATGGGCTTATCCTATTAAAAGTAAATCAGCTCAAGAAGTAACAAAGGCAATGGAATCTGTTTTTAAAATTCAAACACCGAATAATTTACAAACTGATCAAGGAACTGAATTTTTTAATAAATACTTTAAGGCTATGGTGAAAAAATATGGTGTTAATCATTATAACGTATACAGTGAGAAAAAAGCTGCAATAGTTGAAAGAGTAAATAGAACATTGAAAAATATAATGTGGAAACGTTTTAGTTTAAACGGAAATTATAAGTGGGTTAACATATTAGATGATGTAGTTAGTCAGTACAATAACACAAAACATACAACGACAAGAATGAAACCTAAAGATGTATCTATAAAACATGAGAAACTTCTATTATCAACCGTTTACAGTAATATAAAAATGGCTTTCAAAGATTTAAAGTTTAAAGAAGGTGATAGAGTTAGAATTTCCAAAATACGTGGAATATTTAGTAAAGGGTATCAACCTAATTGGTCTACAGAAATTTTCACAATTAAAAAAGTTAACTTAACAAATCCAGTAACATATATACTACAGGATTATAATGGGCATGACATATTAGGAGGATTTTATCAACAACAATTACTTAAAGTTAAATATCCTGATGTATATCTAGTTGAAAAAATTTTGAGACGAAAGAATAATAAAGTTTATGTAAAATGGTTAGGCTTTAATGATAAATATAATAGTTGGATTAATGTAGATGATATGACGAAATAAAAAAATATATAAGAATTTTATATTTTATTTTAGAATAACATCCTTTTTTGTGAATACAAAAATGTATCACTTATTTCATCTTCATTTAACTCAATTAAATCGTCATCATTTAAATCAATTGGTTGTGTATTTTCCATCTTCTTCATCTTTTCAGAAAACTCCTCCTTTTCTCTTACCAATTTCCTCTTCACTCGTCTTCTATTTTCACCTGGTACTGCTGTTACTGTTAAAAGAGGGGGAGGAGTCTGAAGGAGCTGCTGCTGCTGCTGCTGCTGCTGTTTAAGCGGTTGCGAGGCTGATGATGATGATGAAGGTGTTGATGCTGCTGCTGCTGTTGGTGTTGTTGTTGTTATTGTTGTTTTTGTTGTTGTGGTTGCTGTTGAGGGTGGTGGTGGTGGTGGTGGCGGTAAAAGCTGAAGTGGTATGTTATTATTATTACTAAATGTAGATGTTCCACCTTCAATCATTCTTTCTTCATTTCGTTCTAACCCAAATCTAAAGTCAAGGAAGGCCTCTTTAAGAAAATCCAATTGTTCCTCGTTTTCTATAGGTAGTCTATGATATACAACTGGTAAATTACCGAACTTTTGTTGTAATGTTTCCAATCGAGGTGTATTACTTAATTTTATTAAAATTTGCCTTCCACCTTTGTAAACTATATCCTTTACACCTTATCTAAAAACGTTAAAATATATATAAGAATTTATTTCTGAATAAACTACTATTAATTTCTACTTACCTAAATAAGTATTTACAAACGCAGTAAAGTTTATTAGGGTGAAGTTTAATTACATCCTCTGTTTGTACAAGAAGAGAACTTGGTGCAGTAGCCATTGTATTACAAAAGAAAGACTAACTAAACGTGGTATGATCATTCTGAAAACGGAAATTAATATTTATACAGAAAAATTCCCCACTTCTAGTTAATAAATTTATTAATTCTACGTTATTGCATCAGTTTATAATTATGCTGCTGTTGTTGGTTAATTAATGTACAATTTATTTGCAAGGTTAAACATAAATAATTAAAAAAGCCATACGTTATAAAATAAACTGATTTAATGATGCAAATTAATAAATTATCAATTTAAATTAAAAGTGGGAATTGTTCTATATAAATAACAATTAAATGGCTATCATTTTCCAATACTCAGAAAATCTCTTGTCGCGTCTAAGATTAATCATCTTATAAATTAATACATCATTCAATAACATACGCAGAAAATGTAGATGGTTCTTTTACTACCAGTACTACGTGCAATCTGTATATAATACTTAGGTAAGTTATTTTATTAAAGATAATAAGCATGAAACCATTATAATAACTTTTTATTTTTGGCTTTTTATGTAGATACTACATAAAACAACGAAATCAACAACCGCAACCACAACAAAATACTGCTAGTTCTATGTCTATCATTAAACAATGAGTTTTTATTGTTCAGATTGTAAACAAACATTTTGCTTCTGTAAAAAATCTATTAACATTCATAACAATTATTATCATCCTTATAAACCTGAAGATCAAAAACAACAACAAAAAAGACTTCTTAAAAATTGCCCCTGGACATAGGAAAAAAGAAAACAATCATCTCAGACAAATTTTAATGACGCTAATGATAATGATGATTATGAAAATAATAATAATAATAATAATATAGATTTAAACTGTTATGAAAAAATACCTGTAACACCAAATGAAAAAACACCTGTGAATATGAATGCAGATCAACCAGAATTAGTCAAACTTAGTGACTGGGTACCAATAAGAAAACAGATGAAAATAACGAACAAATAAATGTATCTATGAATATATTTTGTAGTTTTATTCATCTAATGAATTAACTTAACATATAACGACATCGACTAACACCACCACCACCCTTGCAGACAAGTTCCAAATCTACGCGGAAAATTCAAATTCAAACAGATCCTACTAGCGACATCTACTACTACCAATATTAATTTGCTATTGCAGGCAACTGTAAAATTACAGAAATTTACACGGAAAATTCAAACAGATCTCTCTAGCGACATGCGAAAAATTAACTGGATGGACAGGCCATCAAAACCTTCTAGTATTGACTACAAAGGGGGCGGGGCTTAACTTCTTCAGCTGAAGAATGACCTTGAAAGACATCTTCAGCCGAAGAATGACCTTGAAAAACATGGCGATGGTAAGAACTGGATGGACAGGCCATCCGCAGTCATGGTAGCCCGCCTGCTATACTACTGAGGAGGAAGATGAGAGTGGGGTGAAGCGAGAATCGTCGGAGTAGTTAATATAGAAAGAATATTAAGTTATACATGTAGTAATGGTGTAGACAGCATGAGATTCGTTTGTAGAACATCATGGTTCGAGAACCGTTCATTATCCGAATTTTTTAGTGGTAGAGAAGACGGTAGGCTACATATACTATATCACACAGACTTCGGTGCTAACATATGTGAGGACGCGTGGATACAAACATGGCGATCAGGTTTAAATATTCCAAACAATTACCGACAGTTTGTACCTGTGAGCGGTGAGACTTGTGAAAATAGCGAGAAACAAAAAATTAATGGTTATGTTCAACACAAGTATAGTTTGGACAGTGTTACCTCATTGGAACATATTCTGAGACATAGTGTGTGTGACAACATTAATGAATATACCTGCATCGAAGGAAGAGTATTGTTAAATGTACATGAAAATACGACGCTGCTGTTGTGTAACAGTTGTTACATGGAAGACCATGTGGGGGAGGAGGTTTGTAAATGTGAGGATGTAGTGTTCGTTTTCATATTACACCTGCACGGGAGACACCATCACCATTGTTACGAATGCGGAGGACCACTGACAACAGGAAGTATGTATGAAACAAGTATACTACAGCCCGGCTTCCAAGGGGAGTCATCGACAAATGTAAAATTATTACTTGCTGAGTTATTGTTAGGTTGTCGTAAAAGTAATACGTACGAACGTTGTGATAGATATTGTCGAAGTGAAAGAACATGAGCTTGCGAATTCCAAATTGTATATATAGACGTAAATGAACGGGTTCAGTTCGAGGACACAAGGGTAAAACTGTACATGTGAGCGCGACATCAGAGTAAGTCGGTTACGATGATGAAGTTGTTGACGCATGCGTATAACAAAAACGCAAGTGTTTGCTGTAGAGAACAAGTCATGTCTCTGTGTACGTGATGAGCTTCTTCACGCATGCGTATTAACAGAAAACACAGGTGGCCATTGTGGACGGACAAGTCATGTTTCTCTGTGTGTGATAAGCTTCTTCACACATGCGTATTTGCAAAAAACGCATGTGTTAACCGTGGACGACAAGTCATGTCTGTATGTGTGTGATGAGTTTATTTACGCATGCGTATTAGCAAAAAACGCAGGTGTTCACCGTGGAGAAGAAGTCACGTCTGTGTGTGTTTATGAAGAACAACCAAGCATGCGTGTTACACAAAAAGGCAGGTGTTCACTCTGCATGTGACGTCACGTCTGCTAACCACATTCCGATGGTGGTTCACAGGCGAAGAACTTGTTGTATAGGGGGAAGTAGGGGTAAGCGGAGAGGAGTTGCTAACCGGAGCGTTCTCTCATTCTGTTCTTGTTCGTCTTTGCTGAAGCACGTCTTTAATTACAAAGTTATTAAGTGAAATAGTAATGGACAACAAGGGGAAAAAGCCTGCTGTACCAAAGTCCCGTTTTGGGAAGTTGAGGACGGGTGCTGTAAGTAGAACGAAATATTTATTAAAATGTATTATAATAATATAATTTTTAAAACAATTACGTTTTATTTGTAGTATGAAATGGTTGGAGTCGTCACAACAATGGTGGCGTTATCGGTTGCGACAGCCACAACGTCTGTAGCGACACGTAAATGGAGCCTGGGGTTAAGGAAACGGAGTGCGATCACTTCTCCGACGTGGAGCGGGTCGTCCTCCATAACAACAGCGACCCCAGCAGAAACGCTGCCGAAGACGACTCCAGTAGTAAAGGAGCAGAACAACTTTCTGGAGGAAGGTACATGTGCCGCAGATGTGACGATGCCTCCTTCGCCCATTTCACCTCTGCCTGACACCCCCTTGACGCTTTCGCAGGAAATGGATCGTTTCGAAAGCGCCATGGCAAGTGCTGATCGCATCCAAGACAAGATGGCGGCACTGACGTCAGCTTGGGAGAGGAAGCGAGATGCTCACGCAAGTGTGAGCAAAGAGCTCGCCCAAGTGCGAAATTGCAAGACTCGTTTTGAAAACGATGAAGCTCGTCTTAAAGCTGAGATAGCTCGTCTTAATGACGACCTTCATCGTGTTCAAGGCGGAATCTCGCAAGTTTGGGAGAGAGAGACGCAGCTTGTGGAGGAAGAAGAAAAGTTGCGTCTCGAAAAAGACGTCGAGAAGCAAGAGGTGGAAGCTAAGCGTTTAGGTATGAGCGGTTCTGTGTGGGTGCGCAGAAGCTAGCACAGAAGTTGGCGCATGTACCCAACGACTAGCGGGGGACGGTGTGTAAATAGTTAATTTTAAAGTAGTATAGTAAGTTAATTTGTAAGAATGTGTGAAAATTGTAAAAAGTGTGTGGATGTGTTTAATTGTAAGAAAAAAAATTTATAATTGTAAGTTAATTAAGTAAATTAAATTAAAGAAACCAAAATTTTTTGGGTTAGGTTAGGGTGTGTTTGTAGTTGTGTTAGCGCCAGAAGTAAAGAGAGAACATTTGTTGTAAACGCCGAATTATGAACACATGTGATTTTGGACGATTTTATCTTTCCTAGGAACGGTTGTGTATAGGTATGCGAGGGATGAAAAATGGAGTGGAAAATGGGGTGAGAAGAAAATCCGCTGAAAAACATAATAGGAAAATGGGTATAGGGGGTGGGGCGGGTCAGCGGTGGGAGAAGAAGGGTCAGAGGGACTAAGTCCGAAAGGGGTAGTTGTCGAAATTTGACTATTCCGATATTGGGATCTGGTACACTTGCCCTCCGGCATCAATAGTGAGAGAGGGGTCTTTTTTTTAGCACCACTCCTTATACCTTTAAAAAATTCTTGAAGTTAAGGGAAGAAGTTAATTTTTTTAATGTTAACAATTTTCCATTTTTGTTTCTAGCAAAACGTTCTTGGTTAATAACCAAATCTTTTTTATAGACCCATTTCCTTGCTCACATTCCTCCTTCACACACTTTTCGGGGTTCAAAGTCTGGGGGTAAACACATCAAAAAAAATATTTCTCAATATTCTTGGGTAGGATCATGAAGCTTGCTATTAGACAAACATTTTTTAAGAGGAAAACTTTTTTTTAAAATCACTCCTATTTTTCCCGTGAGGTTGAAGGTGCCAACTTTTTGTCAACTTTAATTTGTTTTTTCAGATTCGGATACTACGCCTAGGGGAGCTCCTTTTAACAACATAAGTTAGTACATGATTTCGTGTCCTTATGCTTCAAAAAAATTTTTAAAGGTCATTTTTTACACTTACCCCTACCGTTTCTTCAACTGCCACAATTCCTTCCTGCCCTTCTTACCTTCTTAAGCGACATCTTCTTACCTACATATTCATGTGTCACTCGTTCCTACAACTCGCTTCGTACAATAGTTACACAACATTTTATGTTAGGGGTGAAAAATTTTTTTCTTCTTTTTTCCAAATTTTTTTCATATTCTTATTTAGGTTCTTCAGACATACCGTTTTGTATCATATCTCATATTCCTATTTCGTCTATTTCTACAGATAATGGCATCTCTCTTTTCCCTATCTTCTTTTTCAACTACTAATTTACAATTGGTTCTTTCTCTCACACTTCTTATAGCAAACCAACATCTTCTTCCCCTTCTACATCTAAAACATCCCCTCTTTTATTCCCACTCTTCTCCCCACCTCTTTCCCACTATTTAAGCAATCATCTTTCCCTCTTCAACACCAGTCACTCTCCACCTGTCCTTACGATAACATGACGTCTGTTAACCAAGGACAATGTACACTCCTCCAAAGCAATTACTCCTTACCTGGACATTCTATCATCGTGGTCCAACCGTTTAATCAAGTCTTGCAATCCAGTGCTACTAAAAAGTTGCAGTGCCAACTGTGTCTTCACCTGAGTCACCTGAAAGCGCTCACACCAAACCTGTTATATGAAACACACCGTTCTGAATAGTCTTATAGATAGATTACCTTTCGAATTACATCTTCCAAGCTATAAGTTTTGTGGTCCAGGGACACGATTGAACAAACGATTAGCGCGAGGTGATATTGGCATAAATCCTCTCGACGACTATTGTAAAGTACGTGATATTGTATACACAATTTCACCAAACATTTCACAACGTCGAATAGCAGACAAAGTTTTAGCACAACAATCTTTACGAAGACTAAAGTCATCAGACGCGTCGATAGGTGAACGCTTGGCAGCTCTCACAGTTGCTTCTGCGATGAAGGCTAAGGAGAAACTTATAATGAGACACAAACGACGACGACGACTACGTCATCGAAAAAAAGGTGGTTCGTTTGTTACAGGCGGTACATTTTATTTTGGGTTTACGACATTGATTAAGGAAATGATTGCCACCGCAATTATAGCAACTTACACTTTTCTGATTTTCTCGATCACGATTACGTATGGTGCGTGGATAAAACTGTTTCTTGCTGATAGCAATGTTGTCTTTAATTATCAGTTTTTCGTTTCTATTAACACTGCCTAAGTAGCCCGCTAATTCTCCAATAGATTGGAATTTGGCTGCTCTGGCTGCTAGCGCGATATTTTTGTCAGCTAAACTTTCAATTACGCTGTCGATTAAAAACTCGTCCGGAATTTGTAAGTGTAATTTGTTTAGTTTTGCTACTTTCTCGAAACAGTAGTCGCTTAAAATTTGTTTTGGATGAGAAACGTATGCTGCTGCTTCATATAACAATTTACCGAATTTGATGGTGCCGGGGAAATTTTGTTGCAACAATATTTTTACGTTGTCCCAGTCTGGGCTTGGAACATCAGCTGTGTCGTACCATTGCGAGCATTACCACTTAATCGATTAGTCGCTAGCTTTAGAGTCATCGAATTGTCCCAACCGTATTGCGCGGCTAGGTCGTCAACTTTTTGAATCCACTCGGTAACTGTTAGGCTTTCCGCGCTTGGATCGAACAGCGGAAAGAAATACACCAACTCGTGGATATAATATATATATTTAACTTCACAAGAGCAATAGTAGAAAAATAGACAACAAACTTACATAGACTTTGGTTACGTTTATGAATATCTGAATCTCTTAGAATCTGAATAATCTCTGAAGCTGGGTTGCAAAACCCAGAGTTTAAATAGTAACTCTTATCGGATGAACTACGTTCATTCGAAATGCGAATGCGCCAAATTTACCATATGTGTACAATGAACCATATTCATTCGAAATGCTAATGCGATAAGTTTATGATAATATTCTCTTAAATTCTGCGCAAAGCATATTTATAATTACGAAATATTCGGAAAATGATTACTTGGAATGCTACTTAAGTCGTACAAAATAATAGTGATAAAAGATTAACAAGTAGAGCTTATCTCTAATATATAAATACCGGGTGGACCCTAACATACCCCCCGTCGAAGAGTTTGATTAAAAATTTATTAAAATTAACCCAAACGGAAATATTATATGCTTTAAGCAATTTCTTATCTTTATCAAATTTACGTGATCGTGCAGTTGCTGGAGAATAAGAAGATAATACTTCATTAATGTCATCTTGAATTAAATGAAGAGAATTATTTGAATTTTGAAGATTGCTTAAACGCATGGTAGGTTCATTAAAGCTTTAATCACTTCCAGATTCATGACGATTGCTATTATTTATACAAATAATTTTTGTGCAACACTCGTGACATTGTTTAGGAAATTATACTAACAATGAAAAATATTTAAAGCATGAACATTTACAACAGCAATAATAACAGATACTTAGTAAAAGAATTATGATTATACTTGCGATAGCGATATTATACCTACCATTTTTCATATTTGTTCATAAATGGTTAATATTTGCCTGAAGCACTTCATCGAATTGTTGAAGTTGATGTTTGGTTGTTCGAAGCTGATTCAAGTCGATGTTAGTCAAACGTAGTGGTGACATTTCTTCTGTCTTGAGATACTCTTGTTGTTGGATGCAACAATCGTCTTTGGCAATGTTAATTGTCGGACTGAAACTTGTAAAATTTCCAGTTTTGTTGAATGATGAGACGAGAACTGTCTCGGGTGTATAACATCTGCATTGGGGCGTCATTGAGAAAACTCCAGTCCCATAAAATTGAACTTGCATAACAGCATTGAGTTAATTTTCGCACATGATTGTTCCTCTTGTCGGTTCAGTGAGCACGAAGAGCCAATGGTTTTCTGAGAGAGGATGCCATATTTCCATACTAGACTTGATTGTTCTAATTGTACAATCGGATGGAATCGTAGACAGAGAATATAATTTTGGTTTAACTTCGCATGTCGGTTTTTCGTTGGTTCTATGAATTGTAACATCGGAACAGATTATTCTTCTATTTTGAAGATCTTTACAGGTGTTACGAGTTTGCATCTTTCCATAATACATCTGGTTTGTACTCAACAAAAGATAAGGATAAGGTGGATCAATGTACTAATAGTATAATATTGATAAATTTATCATAGTTATGGACATCGATTGGAAAATCATAATTTGGAATAAACGCTACCTTTATTAATTCGTCCCTTAATTGTTTTGGATTAATAACTGATGGATGTAATGTATTGTGTTTACCAAACAAAATTGAGGATATTATTTCTCAAAGGTAATTTTCTAAATAAGTTAATGCTTGTGAATATGTCATCTGGTTGATATGAGTAACGGCAGTAGTAGAAAATTTGTTGAATTTTCTAATATTTTCATTCAATTTTTCTTCATTAATTTAAGAGCTACGGCAGACTTATTATAATCCGTAATCGCATCAGATATAATGTGAATTTGTTGTTTAAGTAACATTTGCACATCGTGATTTTGAGATTTAAGGGCATTAATTGCATCAGTATCATATTTCGCGTCGTCAGCGGACGGAGTACCAAAAAGCCAGTTAAAAGCTGAAGAAGCGCCGTCAATTAATCCTCGTTTACGTCTTTTTATCATATCTATATTATGTCCCGTTAAATGACATATTGATTCATATTGGTCTTTTAATTTGGTTATATCTTTTCTCATAATTTCTATTTAAATGCCGCATTTACGAAGTAAATAGGACGATTGATTAATATTAGATCTTTGGGTACAAAGATAAGTTGTTTTGTCAAATGTTGATTCGATATTTGTAGTTGTTTTGCATAAATACTAATATTTTTGAAACTTCATAATTGATAATAAGTATTTGAAATTCGTGCTTTAGCCAAGTCATGATAAAATAAACCTCCCGTTGAATTTTAATCTTGTATATTATATGTATTCAATGTTGATACAAGAGGTAAAATTATCGGAAATAATATGGAGTTTAGGATTTGGGTTTGCATCTGTAACAAACAAAATAAAATCTTTTTCAAATATACAGACGATATATTGTATTTCCGAGATAATTTCGGTTATTTATTAATAAAGTGTTTTTATATTGAAACAAAAGTTCAAACGTTAAAGTAATTATGATAATGGCTACGCATTGATAAAATTAATTTGGGGTTTACAAAGAATACCGTTATTTTCGTTGTATTCATCTTTTTTTTTTTTTGGGATACTACAAATAGAACCGTATCCTATATTTTATTTTAATTTCACTATCATAATGGTTGAATTAAGTTTGAACGAGATCCCCATGTTAGTTGAGGCTATCAGGACTCAACATCCCGCTGCTGTAGTAAGAATTAAATTTTTATTTAATTTTTTTTATGTTTAAGTGTTATAATTTTTTTTTAGGGGAGATTCTAATGTCGCCTACGGTGATGCCGGCCGTAGAGGGGACGGTCAGTGGGATTTTGATGGTGGGTGGAAAAATAGTCCACCATCGGACAAATTTGGAGGTCTCTGGGCAGGCCATCACCTTTTATACCGTGATATTACAAAATATAAAAAAAATAAAAGGTGGTAGAACTAGATTTGTGCAGTTTTATTTAATGTTTTCCTTATATAACATTAACAAATTGTGATAATATACCTGGTGTAATATTTGAAAATCGTAAGTAGAATTTTTATTTTATTCTATTTTATTTTAATTAATCATTATTCACTCATAAAAAAAAATGATATTCATGTACAATTTGAAATTCGAACATCAAAAAAAAAATATTTTTAAAAGTTTGATGAAATCAAAAAAATAATTTTACTTTTAATTCAAATAAGGTTTTAACATATTACTTGTTGCATTGTTTTTTAATAAAACTAAATCGTTAATTTGGTATTGATTAAGATTAAGATTTTTATCATATTTTTTCGAAGTTTCTTTATTCTTGATTAAATTTTGTTTCGCTAAATCAAAGGCTTGATTTAATTTTAATTTGAGATTATGATAATAGTCATTATAAGTATAACGAAATTCTGGTTTTGTTGTTAATGAACTAGGGATTTGAGCTTTGTGTCCAAATATTAATTCATAAGGAGTAAATTTTGTTGATTGGTGAATATGTGTGTTAGCATTTTTAGGGCGAGAATAATTTTTGATAGCAGTTACCTTTTCGGGATTAGGTTGGACTCTATCTTCGTTTATTAAATGGCCTAAATAATTTACTTCTCGTCGCATGAATTCACATTTATCGGGCTGCAACCTAAGATTATTATCTCTGAGTTTTTGAAAAACTGCTCGTAGTTTATTGTTGTGCTCTTGTATTGAGCTTGCATAAATAACAATATCGTCGAGATAAACAAAACATTGCAATCCTTGTAGCCCGCTAAGTGCTTTATTCATTGCTCTTTGAAAAGTGGCCGGAGCATTTTTAAGTCTGCTGTTTTTACTTTTAATTGATGGAAACCGCTAGCTAAATCTAAAGTTGTGAAATATTTAGTGTCCTAATTGATCTAAGATTTCGTCGATTAAAGGAATAGGAAAACTATCGCCTATTGTTACTTGATTTAATTTACGATAATCAATTACCAAACGCCATTTTTGTTCACCAGAAGCATCCATTTTCTTGGAAATAACCCATAATGGTGAATTATAAGGACTCACAGAAGGCTGTATTATTTTTTGTTTTAACATCTTTGAAATTTGTTTATAAACTTCCTTTTTATGACATTCTGGAAAGCGATAAATTTTAGAAATAATTGGTGTAGGGTCAGAAACTTTAATGGGATGTTCTAAAACATCGGAATAGGTTAGTTGATCATTGGGAATATGAAATATATCACAATATTCATGAATAATTTGAAGTAAGAAATATTTTTCTTCGGAGTTTAAACGACTCGTGCGTATTTGTTCATTCAGAATTTTATGACGTTTTGAAGATGGTGACGTCTCACTTATATGTGAACATAATAAAGATGGTGAACTTTCGTTAAAAATTTCCAGTTCAGTAGATATAGGAGATAAAGAAAAAGCTTCATCTAGAGTATTTAAAACAGCGGTCACACTTTTATGGTTATCGACCATTAGTAAAGCTTTGGCTATATACACGCCTTTATCAATTTTAATTTCTGGACAAATACCTTCGTTTAAATTATTAAGAACATTTATTTAAATAATTGTTTCTGATCTTGGTTTCAAAATTATAGAATTTACTTTCGATTGGGAATCTTTAATATTAAAAGATTCTTTATATGTAATAATTGCACTATTTTTATTACAACTATCATTATTTGAGATCTTTTGCAAAGATCGAACCGGTTTGTCTTTATAAAAATTACGGCATTTATTATCAATTATTATCTTTCGTAAAGATCGATCCGGATCGTCTGTATTAGACTTACGGCACTTATTATCAATTGTACATTCTTTCAGGGATTGAATTAAATTATCTAAAGAAGTGTTATCATTTTCATTATATATTCGGACAGAATGTTGATCGTAAAACAACAATTTTGAATGAAAATCAACACGAGCATTATGTTTAATAAAGAAAGGTAGACCTAAAACACCATCGAAAGGACATTACAGATTCATTAAGTATATTACATTGAATAGGAGTTGTTTTGAAAAGTACTTCGATAGTTCCAATTGTTTCAATTGAAGCCTCACCCGTTATAACATTAATATTTATTCGATCTGTAGGATAATAATTTAATTTTGTTTTACGTAATTTTTCCTTTTAATTAAATTAACACCAGAACCCGTATATAATAAAAACTGAAAAGTCTGTCCATTGTAACCTGCCTTTGTATATTATAATAGAGATATAGAATTATTGAAAAATGAATATTGTACGTCTTTACTTACATTTGGTCTACAGAAGCGACGTCCTTCTGAGACAGGAATTCGTTTAAATCATTTGAATTGCCAGAAGACTTAGATAAATGATGATTTTGTTCGTTATTTTGACATAAATAATTTTGAGAATTTTGTAATCGTTTTCGACAATCACCAATTAAATGACCTGGAGTTTTACAATATTTACAAAATTTAGAATTTGATTGTTCGTTTGCCTTCTTTTTGAAACAATTTTGTATACTATGTTCTAATTTATTACGATAAGAGCACTTTATTTGAATATTATTTTTATTTTCAACTCTTCTATTATTAAATTTATTTTGCAATTTTACTGAATTATTTTTGAAATGAGGCCGTGAATTATACGAAGAATTTTCCATGCTTAAGGCACGTTCTTCCACTAAAGCAGAATTTAATGCATCTTGCAAAGTTTCGTGTTCTTTAACACGTAAAAAACGAGAAATTTCAGGTAATGAGTGAAAAATAAATCTTTGTAAGCAAGTTTCTTGTATGGTTGCTACTCTACTTTCCCTCTGATTTGGGTGGCAAACTAACGTATTAATAATGCGGAAATACGATTGTTTAATACGATTATGAAATATTATAATTGACTCGCCTTTATTTTGTTTTGCTATAGTAGGGTCAGATAACCGATTCTAAAACAGAGGAGAGAGGAGGGTGATTTATAACGATCGAAATTGGAATTTATTGTGATGTAACAGTTGTTGTATTTTAACGGAATGTGGGTCCAGGTCGATAATTCATAAGAAATACACATATCCACTTTCCCTATAACCCCCCCACTCCCCCCTTCCATCAACTACTCCCCCCACCATTTGACCCCTTATGTTTAATGAAGGACGCAGTGTGATCCTTGCACACCTCTTTAGATGTTAGAAGTTAAAGGACATTGCAGTTGGGTGCTGTTAAACACAGTTGTCTGCCTGAAAGGCGTAAGCACAACTGACACACTGGAAAGGTTCACGTTAAGTCGGGAAACCCTTCCGAAGAAGTGATGCTGTTACAGAGTTACAGCGGTTTAAACAGGTAGGATGAGGGAGGGGATAGACACTGTTAGTGTGTTACAGTTGAAGCAGGTCAGAGGAAATGGAAAACATGAATTATGTATCATGTAATGGTTGACACATTGTAATGAAAAATGGGTCAAGGTCATAAATGTATTAAAAGGATGGGAAAGGGAAAGGGAAGGGAAGGTATTGAAAAGGATAGCTAAGAAAAGGATGATTGCATCAGAATAGACGTTACAAGTTGACGTCTTTGCTAAGTTTTAGTGCAGAGAAAACATTGGAGAGTACGTACATCACCGATTTCGTAAACCATACCAGACTTTTCGCAGAGGTATGAGGCTTCCCCCTGACGATAAGGTCGACAGCAATAGTTTACAATATCGGAATGATATACTCTACAGCTCTGACAGAAAAGCATAGGTCTGCTGTCAAGACATTCCCGACAAAAGAAACCTGTTTCTTGCGTACAGCTTTCGCGAAGACGTATGCAAAACACACATTGGAATAGGGTCGTGTTCCACGGAGTTGTCTGCCTGAAAGGCGTAAGCACAACAGACACACGGGAAAGGTTCATGTGAAAGTGGGTAATCCTTCCGAAGAAGTGATGCTGTTACAGAGTTACAGCGGTTTAAATAGGTAGAATGAAGGAGAGGATAAGAGAGGAGAGAATGGCGTGGTGGTAAGAAACAATAAGATGGAGTGTAAAGTGTAGGAACACAGCAGTGGTGGAGGAGTATTTTTGTAAGTAAACACTCTAAGTGTGTTACAGTTGAAGCAGGTCAGAGAAGAGAAAAAGAACTAGAGTGGTGTAAATTCTTCGGTAGAGTAACCGTCTAGGTCATGACGAGCCTACCGACGGTAGGCGGCACCGGCCTTGAATGTATGTTGGTAACAAACCGTTCCTTCGTTCAGCAGAAGACTTCTTCAGTTCAACAAAGTTTACATTTACTCATCTTCACTTCAACAACTTCCAGTTTTATTAACCAATAATAACCATCAATATGTACTATTTCATAAATTTAACTGGGTATTCAGCGACTATGTTCGAGAGTAATTACACCATTCTCAACAAGAAGGTGCTCTCAACCATTGAAGGGGAGTTAACCATGTTAACAGCAAATGACCGGAGGCGTCCCAACGACTTCTGTCATCACCTACAACTGTACCTTCTACAGATGAACTGGCATGGAAGCGGTTTAGTTCAATACATAACAGTAAAATCTCTCCTTATGGAGAACAACTTCCACATCGATTAGTTTAGTTAGTATTTTAAGTAGCTTTTAAGATATTTTTGTAATAATAGAATTAAGTATAAGTGTACGGTTTATATATATGAAATAAATGTTGTATAACTACATCCTTCTTTTTTATTTTTAAACCAATCTACAACCCAGTGATCTCGTACATAATTAATATCTTCAAAATGTGCTAAAGATATGTTACAACAACCATCAGATTTCCATCACCACTTGAAACAACACATCCGTCTGATACGTGTATAACTGTTTATGTAAGTACTTCTAACTTTATTTCCTTCTTTTAATTTTTCAACATATCTCTAAGACAAACATCTCATACAACATGATTTTCTGTAAAGTGTACATACATACATACATACATACATACATACCATACATATGTTACAATAACCACTACGGTTCTCTCACCGGCTCCAACTACACCTCCATCCTATATCAACATATCTTTAAGGCAGACATCTCATACAACTTGATTATCTGTAGAGTTTGTTACATCATACATATGCTACAAAACCAACTTTTTACACTTCTCTCATCAGCCCCAACTTTATCTCTCTCCGATGGACTGCAATGGTGCGGTAACGTACACTAAGTTAGTCCGCTTCGACATGTAACTTGTGAAACGTTTGTTATTGAATAACGACGTAGGAAACGTATACAACTTTCAAGTGAGTACTTGTATTGAACTTCGCTGTAAGTACAACTCTTTTTTTTCTTTCTCAACCTGTCTACAACATTGTCATCGTCTAAGTGTACTACATAAATTATATTTTCTGTTGATGTTATTTGAGAGAATAATAGAGTTTTCAAGACTGAATAATTTTATTAAAAGAGATTGCTTTTTGTTCAACGTTACAAACGATTCTAAGGCTCTAAAAGAATTCACAATACATTTAACAATAAGTTACAATACCTCTGTGCAGGCTCAATCCTGCGAATATGAACATAAACAATATAAACTAGTTCTGATATTCCGATAAATAACTAAGAAGTCTTTGTTTTTCTCACACGTGCATTTAAGCCGTCTGTTAGGCATCGTTGCGAGGTCAACCGTTTGATATCAAATATGTACTATGACTCAATAAACGTAACATAACATCTCCGCCCCACGAAGACCGAAGCAACGGGACCGAGAAGACCAAATCTTGAAGCTTGAAGGTCCAAATGTTGAAATATTCCAAAAATGCATGGTTTGAACGTCCCTTGTTCAGCGTGTAGGATCCGAGTACCATTGGGTTTCATTATGGAAAACAAAAATACAAGCGTGTATAAGTATTGCTCCAGAGAGGTTTTATTGGTATTAAGCGTAGAGAATGTGCTAATTTGGAGATCGGATTATATGCAAATTTTGATTTGATAAATATTATCAAACAATAATGATAATGTCTGTTTCTATTACTCATGCTGCGTTCTTCGAACTAATGTGTATTTGTTATTTCTCCTTTTTATTTTTGGATCATGAATTACTCGAATACAAGGTTAGTCCAATCTTAAATAAACGATGTCAAATAATATGCGAGCAGAAGAAAAGCAACACTCGTAACGACGACAATAAGAAAACACATGATGTTTACTGTTTAATTTCCTCTTTTAAAGAAATGTTTAACATTATTAAAATGGAATTTTCTGATGACTCCATTGTCTAACTGAATTTTTAGGGTTTTGTTAATTTCATTAACTTCTAAGATTTCGTAAGGTCCAGTGTGCAGTACAGACTTTGGCTTGTTTGGATTTCGGGGTCTCTTTAGCAAAATCTTTTCTACAATTCTATATTTCACATTCAATTTTTTTGTCTTTAAGTTATCAAACCGTTCCTTTTGTTTCTTTGCCAAATCAACTTGCCTGTTTTTTGCAATTTGAATCTGACTCTCAAAGTTGTTGTTATTAAAATTGTTATTGTTATACGGAAATACTAAACTATGGGGTGTAAATGAGGTTGAACTGTGTTTACTAGAATTATATGAATTGATAGCAATTAAAATTGCATCCTGCATGTCGCCTTGAACATGTTCTAACAAATAACTTCGCCAAGTATCGGCAATTGTTGCATGAAGGCGTTCAATTATGCCATTTGAAGCATGATATTCGGAAGAGACAAAGTGCCAGTTAACATTTAGCGATTTAATATAGTTTTGCAATTTGTTATTATTAAACTCACCTCTTTGATCAGATGTTATATTTTTGGGTATTCCGAAGGTAGAAAAATACGTCTTTAATTGTTTGATTATGGTTTCGGGTTTTTTGTCTGGGATAATATAGGCTTGGGCAAATTTAGTTAGATTGTCAATAACAGTTAATATTTTTACCTGATTGAAAAAGAAAAGATCAACCGACAAAATCTCAAATGGTTTTTCCGGGGGATCTTTTATATTTAAGGTTTGGGTACGATTTTTGCGATCAATTTTTGAGAATTGACATGTTGGACACAGAGTAATGAATTCGATTATTTCCTTATACATATTTTTCCATTTGTATAACTGTCTTATCTTATCCGCGGTTTCTTTTATTCCTTTATGATAGTTATCGAGGTCATTATGGTAGTCAAAAATAATTTTTTTCTCTGTCTTCAACAGGTGGAATAGTAATTATATTTTTACAGATAACAAAATTTATATTTGGGTGTAGAAAGCTCAACATTTTATAGTAGTTTGTATTACTTATTACTAGTACTTTTAGTATAGTTTTTTTTTTTTGCTTCAATATTCCACGGGGATTAGACAAAGCGTTAGGACGCACTGCTATATCAATTTTTTTTTGTAGGAAGTCAATTTCAATAAAATCATCATCAAAATCATTTTTGTACTTAAGAGTTCTACAACCTGCCTCAAACTTGACTTCCACCACGGAATTTAGATTAAAGTCCTTCAGTGGATCATCTTGTTTCCGTGGTACTCTCTTCTTTTTTTCCCAATTATGAAAGGTATTTACTTCTAAAACTCGCACATTTTTACGTGATGATTCTACCGCAGCTTTTAGGTCTTTAAAATCGTAAACATTTCTTATCTTATTAACTTTTTTTTCAATATTGCCATGGATTCCGTTAGCACTCATGTGTGTGTGTGTCCTTTCGTTAAGTAACGAATTGAGATGCTGTCAGGACCCGCTGTATTCTCATTTACGATAATTACAAATGCGGTAAAGAGGATCCAATTCCAACGTTCTACAATATCTCTAGCTAGGTCTACATTTAAAGTTTTAGCTTCTGTTTCTTGTAAGTGAAAGACATTGCAATCTTCACACATATCAGATTGAGGCATGCATAAAGAAATATGCATGTCCTTAATTGTGAGCCTGTATGTTTCTATTTTACAAACTCCAGGATTTTGTAAGTTAAAGTCAGCAAACATTGTCTTAAGTGTCAGTTCTCGTGGTAAATACCTGATATTAGGAGCATTATGTCTGCGGTAATGAGCAACACATGGATTATAACTTTCTATATGCTTCTTTATCAGCTCTCGATCACATTTGGGTTTCGGCTGAACGCCCCTGTTTTCTTTTACTGCCGCACAAATGGGTTCTTTTTTCATAACATGACATAATTCTGTTATGACAGAATCATTACTATAACCAAGAGTATTGAGAAAGAATGTGCGGCATACTCTAACATTTTTATAGTCTTTCGGTAGAAAAAATAAACGACTGTTCCTTTTTCTGAAATCTGTACTAGCCTGCACCACTGTTCTACGGTTGATATCGATAAGCTCTACATTTTTTGCTAACCATTTACGTCTTGATGTGTATTCCAGTGACCAGTATTTATCCCAAAGGAAATTACGATCATCATCTGTAAATGCATTGCAATCCTTTTTGCACTTCTCTGAACAACGACCTCTCATTTTATGTTTTGATTTATCACGCACTAGTTTTTCACTTTTACTTAACTTAGGGTATTTCACAACATTTTTTCGACGACGTTTCACTACTAGAAAATCGGAAAGATGTCCTATTTCTTTGCTTTCGTCTTCATTAGCATCCTTTGGTTTAATCGAACTCGTTATGTCACAATTTTCTGAAAAACTTTCGTCCATATCATTGTTCTCCTCATTGTCATTAAACTGAAAATCTGGATCAGCAATACTGTCGTCATCGTCTTCATCAAAGCTATAATAATCCCTGGAATTCTCGTTGGCAACTACAGCCGCGGCTGAAGTGCTACAATTAAAATTTTTATGTAAATTTTCCTATTTACTTCATAAGAAAGTAAAAGAAAATTTTGAACTGCTTATTCAGTGAACTTTTCTATAAATGTTCCCAGATTAACTAAATATCACAAATTGCATTGGAATAATCGTCCATTAAATTTCCTGAAATTGACAGATATCACCCGTAATATTGTAGTCAGTCCGGGGACATCCACCCTGTATATAAGCTATCATAGTTATTTTTAAACATTTTATAACTTCATATACATAGCTGTAATGACATGAATAGATATGTATTTAATAGTTTTTTTAAAATCCTAACCTAAAAATAAAAAAAGGCCAATAAAATACGCTTACCTTGCTCCACTGCACATAGCAATTATCCGTTTTGCACGAGATATAGGTATAACGATCGGAGAATCCATATTTATCAATATAGGTTTTGATCAAACACAGCTTTACACTTATAATATAATAACAAGAACAGAAAAACTATGCAGTAAGAAAGCCAACTGACATAAGCCTACTGAGTGTATTATCCAGGCAAAATCACAGTATATACCATATACTGTGTTCTTCTTTGATCATTATGTGCTAAATTTTGTAACAATAACCAATTTAAAACCCAGTATCTGGTATTTACTGTGTTAATGCATGGGACTATGCAGATAGTGTGTTTTATCTTGGGGAAACTGAAATTGAAAAGTAGATACTGTGTTTATGCATGGTCACAGAACAGACTGTAGATAAGATAGAACCGCCCTAGTAGGCTTAAAAGATCCGCAAGAGCACAGTATATGCATATAGCAATAAAGCTCATTTTTAACCGAAATGTTGGTTACTGTGTTTCTGCTTGGAGCAGCCGAATTGTGTTCTTTAAGTTTTTTGAGAACTTTGTTAATATTAAACATTTCACTTCTTATATCTTCCATGTTTACTTTGATATTAAATTAAATTTTGCTGCACCTCTATAACACTGTTTTTAATTTTTTAAGCTCTTGTCAGCTTTATGTTTACGTTCAAACTGAATTAAATTAAACTAGGACTTTAATTTTAACAATATTTTATTAATATATATATTCATAGGTACATCTTAATACAAATTATATCTAACTATAAGACTAAATACATTCTAAAATGAAATATAAATAACTTATTTAAATAACTAACTTACAACTAACTTACATCTAATCTCCTGATTAAAACTGAAAAATGTCATAAATTTATAAAAATATTTATAATTAAAAATAATTAGGTAGGTACTTACTTAAAATTCAGTATATGGTCATATACTTAACCACTTCTAAACCGTGACCTTTGCTTCTTATTGTAATACGACCCTTATGGATCATCTTGAATAATATTTGATTTATTTTGGTATAAAATTCCGCTGGCTTCAGTGAGTCCTTCACCTTCCAAACGGTTATTTTGCCGTTAATAGTTGATAAATTGTACCAACTAATTATATCTATACTACACAAAGAACATGTCCAAGACATCACTTCTTCAAACACAATTGTGTAAACGACCATTTTTTGTTACTGAAAGAGTGTTAAATTTATTAAACTACTTATTTATAATAAAAAAATCAGTACTTACCAATTGTTTTTACAAACACCAAAAAAATATCTATATATATATATATATATATATTACTAGTAGCACTGTCTACTCGTGTGTATATAAGTTTATTTTATCTTTCAGCCTGAAAATTTTGTCTTTTATACTAAAACACACGAGCACCGAATTTGAATTCAACGAATGAGGGTTAAGTAGGTTTCCGTTTTTACAGTTCTTACGAAATACGTACGTCTAGCTCGATAACATGTAGATCGATATAGGTAAAATAGAAAGTAAAAAAAAAAACTATTTACGTGAATTATATGTTTTTATTATTCTTTAAAAAAATACAGTTTCATAAATAGTATCTAATAAAAAAAGAAAACGTATACACATAATAATATCTTAAACTATTTTTTTTACGTCACCAGTCAGTGGTGAATATTCGATCAATTATAACAATTATAACATTAGAATAATTCAAGGATCTTTTTATGAATAAGAATTGTTGAAAGCTAAACATCCTGATGTGTTTCTTGTTGAAAAGGTTTTAAACGAAAAAAATAATAAAGTATACGTTAAGTGGTTAGGCTTTAATTTAATTTTGTTTGTTTAAATGTTTCGAAATTTTCTAAACAATAGTGTGGCTTAACTTTAGAGTAATGTTTCTGTTGCATTTTTCATCCTGCAATTCCAAAATTTTGTCAAAGTCTGAATCTACAATATTAGGGAATGTATCGCCAATGATTTTAAAATGATTTTCGTTTTTCTTCTCTTCCTCATAAATATACAAAATATTTTTGTTATTCACGTCTAATATCTGTTCGTTGGAACATTTAAAATTTGTTTAACTTATTTTAGACTTGTTTGCTTGAAAATTGGTAAAACTAGGGTTTTGGTGGATATTATTTATTCTGATTCTGGATAAAGCATCTTATTACTTTTTCCAGGAATATGTTTGATGTCAAAATTATATTCACTTAGTTGTAAACGCCATCTCGTCAATTTAGAATTCGGGACTTTTAAATTTAAAAGCCAAACAAGAGGTCGATGGTCTGTAACGAGTTGAAATTTTACGCCAAACAGATAGGGTCTGAAATGGTTTACTGCCCAGACTATTGAAAGTACTTCCTTCTCTGTGGTTGAATACCTTATTTCGGTGTCACTAAGTGTTCGGGATGCAAAAGTGATTGGTCTGTCCGTTTTATTGTTATCGTTTAGTTGTGAAAGAACAGCGCCAACGGCAAAGTTCGAAGCGTCAGTTGTTAAAATGAACATTTTTTCAAAATTTGGATAGGCCAAAATACTTTCTGAGGTCAACATACTTTTACATTTTTCAAAACATTCTATGGTTTCAGGAGACATTTCAAATTTAATATTTTTTTTTAATAGCATTGTTAGTGGTTTTGTTAATTTAGCGAAATTTTTAACATATTTTCTATAATAACTGAAAAGGCCCAAAAATGATTTTACTCCTTTCTCGTTTTGTGGTAAAGGGAATTCCGAAATTGCTTGTATTTTACCAGGATCTGGTTTTATTCCATCAGGGGTTAATAAATGTCCCAGGAAAACAACCTTATCGGTTAGGAAGTTACATTTGTCCGGTTCAATTTTTAGATTATTTTCGCGCAAAGTTTCATTTAAATGGTTCAATTTTAATTTATCAAGATTGTCATTAATTTCCCTAGGCGTGTCAGTTACCTGGGTTTGGTATATTTTGTTAAGTTCGTCTTGTTCGAGTGAAAAAAGTGGAAAGGTTTCGTCTTTAACCATTAACAATTTTTTGTCAAAGTCAATTAAACATTTGTTTTTTGTCAAGAAATCCAGACCTAAAATTCCATCAAATGATGAACTAAAGTCTGCAATAAAAAATTTATGGGTGTTATTGAGTATTGTGAAATTGACACTATTTGTCACGTTAATTGGTTCATCACTTATACCAAAAATACTGAAATTTTCCTTTTCTAGATCGTAATTATTAAGAACAGAAAGTGGTCGTAAAATTGAAATAGCTGCAACGGAATCGATTAAAAGTCTAATATTTAAGGTTTTAATTTTAGCATACAGCAAAGATTTATCATTCAATTGCCAAATTCTAATGTCGTTGAGGGTCTTTTGTCGGTTTGAAGGCCCTCGTATAAAAAATGTTCGTCAAGTTCAATGTCAAGTTCGTCATCATCTGTAACTTGATCGTCACACACATTGCTTACAGATGTTCTATTTTGATTTTTGAAACAAGTGTCTGATTTATGTCCAAATCGATTGCAAATTCGACATTTTGGAATTGTTAATTTTATTGGTGGATTGGGAAACGGGGTTGAGGAAACAGGTAAGGGTTTTCGCGTTTCGGGTACACTAACAGATTTTTGATTTTCTTCTTTTATAGACATTCTAGAAAAATTGGCGTTCGTTTGTTCAAAAAATTGTTGATTTTCGTAATCTTTTATAAACTGTTTTATTTGAGCCAGCGACGTGGGATTAAGTGGTCGTATAATTTGAGATAAAGCTTCTCTCAAGCCTGTGATAGCAGTTAGCAGGGCAGTTTTAACGTGAAAGTCAGTTAGACAATTTTTTTCAATATGGTTAAGGTTCGGATCATATTTAATGATTTTGTTAATTCTTATTAGTTGTGTTTCGATCCTTTCGACAAAAGAAATCGGTTTTTCAACATAACGTTGTTTAAAATGACACATTTCAAAGTTAAGACACTGTAAATCGAAACTTTCACCAAACTGTGTAAGGAGACCTTCCCTTATTTCTTGCCACGTTGAATATTCTTTAGAACTGATAAAATCAAGTGCCACCCCTTCCAATCTACTTTTTACAACAAAAGGAAAAATTTGAAGTTCCGCCGGATCAAATTTCGTTAAAATAAAATCAACAGAGTCTATGAAATTATGCAATTTTGATGGCGTGCTGTCAAAAAGATTAATAAGTTTTACAGTTTTATCATAATTAATGTAGCATGTGCGTGGTGCGACTGTGGACACAGTTGCAGTTGTTGTGGGAGTTGTTGCAATAGTTGTTGTCATCATTAATAATTAATGAATAATGAGTAGTATAGTTATTATTTTTTTTTTTTTATAAGTCGAACATACACGAGTAATAGTCAAAGATCTTGAAAATGTAAAAAAAAAACAAAAAGAAAGTTACTCATATAATTCGACTCACCCCCAAGCACTACTCCGATATTCGATGTGATGAGAACGTTGTAACCCCTCGCAGGACCGGTACCCGGTGGCTTTTCACCCGGTGCTGGCGTTGAACAAAGCGATAGTGTCGTGTCGTTGTCTGAACCAGTTGCGAAACTTGAGCGGTCGTTTTCTCGATGGCTTTTCACCAAGAGGCTCAAAGTTGGGCTGCCCTCCCGAACGCGTTTTCCAAGTGGCTTTCCACTAGAAATCCAAATCGGGGTGTTTTTTCGAATGGGTGTTGTTTTGTTCCTAATAGAAAGTGGACTGTATCTTTTTATTTTTAATCGTTTATTCTAGCACAACTGTACACTACGGTGGTTGCCGTAAGACTAACTAAATATTGACTAAATATTACAGAAATCATACATTCCCGCTCCCCTTGAAGCGTCTCTTCAACATAAATTAGTATCTACAGTAATTCTAATGGTAAGTAAAATGAGTTAACAAGGTAAGTAATTATTTTCATAATGGGTTTAACAATAGGTAAGTTAAATATAATACATTTAATTGTCACTCAACAAATTAAAATCGTTTGAATTCTTTCGTTTTTAGGTTTCACTGAGTTCATCATCAACGTTCACTGGCAGAGGGCACAATTTCACAACACTGCGCTTAAATTCACCAACGGAAGTGCGAACTGTGGCCACCCTGGAAACACCATCGTCACCTGGATGAAGTTGGACAACCCGACCAAGCAACCATCTTGTTGGAGGTAAGTTGTCATCCATTATTAATACCAATTCGTTTTCTCGTAGACCAATCGATCTTCTTTTCCATTTTTGTCGAACCTGGAGAGTTTGGAGGTATTCCAGTGACCAACGCTTCCAAAAATCCTGCTTTAGTTTTTGCACGTGTTCCCATTTGGATAAATAGTTTTCTTTTACATGCGTAAGGTTTTTCGTAGGTGGACAAATTAACGGTTCACCAATTAAAAAATGGGCGGGTGTTAATGAACAAAAATCGTTAGGATTTGAGGATAAAGGTGTAATCGGCCTTGAATTTAATATAGATTCGATTTCTGCTAATAAGGTGCCAGCTTCTTCATATGTCAATCGTACGTTCTGTGTCACTTTCATAAATTGTCGTTTAGTGCTTTTCACAAGAGACTCCCATAATCCGCCAAAATGAGGCGCTTGTGGCGGTATAAAATGCCATTTTATCTGTCGTTTACATAATTCGTGAGTAATTTCTTGGTTTGATTGTTGTAGGAATGCATAAAATTCTCTTAATTGACGATTAGCACCCACAAATGTGGTAGCGTTATCAGAATAGATGTTAGAGCATATTCCCCGTCGGGCAATAAATCGATTTAGGGTTGCAATGAATGCTTCCGTAGTCAAATTGCTGACCAGCTCTATATGCACCGCTTTTGTAGCGAAGCACACAAAGATCGCAATATAAGCCTTTGTAATTCGACTTCTTCCAGGTCGTCTTCTTCCTTCTAACAATTGCAGGGGTCCTGCATAGTCTACTCCGCAATTTTCGAATGGACGACAAGGTTTTACTCTGTCACCAGGTAATACTCCCATCAGATCTTCTAATGGTTTTGGCCTTGTCTTGTAACATCCTAGACAATTTCTGACTATTTTCCTGACCGTTCGTCTTCCTGCCAGTGGCCAATATTTTCTTCTTAAGTGGGCCAGAAGCTGTTCTTGTCCACAATGTTTCAATTGCAAATGATTGTCTTCGATAATCAGTCTTGTAATATGATGGTTAGAAGGTAGCAATACTGGATATTTTTGTTCGAAATCTAGATTGGAATTCTTCAATCGTCCTCCCACTCTCAACAATCCTTGCTTGTCAATGAATGGTGTTAAGCTAAGTAATTTACTGCCGTTGTTCACTTCCGAGTTCCGTTTTAAATCTTCCAATTCTTGACCAAACACTTCTTGTTGCGTTAAGCATAGGACTGTCATTTCCGCCTTAGTTACTTCTTCTATCGATAATTGTCTTGATTTGTTTATCTTCATCTTCTTGAGACCGTCTATGAATCTGAGTACATAAGCCATCACTCGTAATAGTTTTTGGTATGAGGAATATCTATGTAGAATCTCGTGTTCTTGCTTTGTGGTTAACATCGTCGTTTTTTTCAATTCAAACTCGTCTAGTTCTTCTAAACGGGTTGCCTGATTTGGCCATGGCTCTTCTTGCCTTAGGAAGTCTGGACCAAACCACCACAGCTTATCTTGTCGTAACGTCGCTGCCGTTGCTCCTCTAGAAAGCAGATCCGCTGGGTTCCATTGAGAAGGAACATGATGCCAAGCGGTTTTCTGTGTCAATAATTGAATTCTAGCTACCCGATGTGATACATAGCATTTTAATTTATTGGATTCCATTTTTAACCACGCAAGAACAATCGTTGAGTCCGACCATAAGTGAATGTTATCGATTCTCTCGCTTAACGCTTCTTTTACCTTCTCTAGTAACATTGCTAATAGGTAAGCTCCGTTCAATTCTAACCGTGGTAAACTTTGCGTTTTCAAAGGCGCTACCCTTGACTTGGAGCAAATCAGTCTAACTTGAAGCTTCCCATTTGTGTCTGTACTCTGAGCATAGAGGCATGCCCCATACGCACGCTCAGAAGCGTCACAGAAACCATGCACATCTATCCTTGTGCTGGCATTTGCTGGATTTATATTTCTTTCAATTCTAATCTGATTTATTTCGTTTAATCCGTCATAGAAATTAACCCATTTTTCCTTAATCGTTGGTGGTAGTTGATCATCCCAATCCAATTGTAATTGCCACAACTGTTGCATTATTATTTTTGCTTCAGCCACTACTGGTCCCAACAATCCTAGTGGATCGAATATCTTGGCAATTTGAGATAAAACTGTTCTTTTTGTAATAGTTTCTTGTCTTGTTAATTCAACCTTGTATTGTAAATTGTCACTAGTTGAATTCCATAATAATCCAAGAGTTTTAACAACTTCCTGCTCATTTAAAACTAATAATTCATCGTTCCCCACGGTATTGCCAACGTTTTTCAGAACTTCTGAATTATTCGTCCTCCATTTTCGTAAAGGAAATTTGCCTTTATCTAACAGTTGCGATAACTCTGATTGTAACCGAATTGCTTCTAGTACCTGTTAGCAAATCGTCCATATAGAAATCTCTTTCTAGAGCTTGTTTTCCTAATGGGTAGTTGTTTCCCTCTAGCCTTGCCAATTCCTTTAAGCATCTTGTAGCTATGTAGGGTGCAGATGAAGTGCCATATGTGAGTGTTTGTAAAACGTATGTCTTGACTCCCGTTTCCGGCTCCTTTGTCCATAAGATCTTTTGCAAGTACCTATCCTCTTCACTTATTTCTACTTGCCTATACATTTTCGCTATATCTGCTGTCAAGACATAATTGTGAATGCGAAATCTCATAACAATGTTTACTAATTCTTCCTGTATTACAGGTCCGACTAATAATTTGTCATTTAGAGAGTATCCTGATGAGGTCTTTGCCGAAGCGTCGAATACGACTCTTAACCTGGTGGATAGACTGTCCGCCTTGAACACAGGATGATGTGGTAAGTAACAGCTTGTACCTTCTTGACTTGTTTCGTCCTTTAACTGATACATGTGTCCTAGCTGTTCATACTCCTGCATGAATTCTTCATATTGATTTCTTAATTGTGGTTGTCTTTGAAATCGCCTTTCTAATGTATTGAATCGCTGTGAAGCCATTTCGAAAGAGTCCCCCGACGGAATGGAATTCTTTTTTGGTAAAGAGGCTATAAATCTTCCCTCTTCGTCTCTTTCTATAGTTTTCTGAAAATGCTTCTCACACTCGATTTCCTCTTCTAACATTGCTTGTTTACCTTGTATTTCCTCTACTTCCCAAAATTTGGCTATTTGTTATTGTAAGTCTACAATTTGGGTAATATTGCATCGCACTTTTTCTGTTGACGCCCTGCAGTAAGCCCCGCCTACAATCCAACCAAATTTTGAGTTTTGCGCTACTAACTGGACCTTGTTAAGCTTCAATTGACCTTCACACAGGCTGTTCCAAAACACATCCGCTCCGAGTAGCATCTCAATGTCCCCTGGTTTGTGGAAATCTCGATCAGCCAACTTAATGTTTTCTGGGATTTTTATCTGTGTCTCATTAATTGTTGTTTCCGGTAGTCTTTCAGTAATCTCTTGTATTACTAAGGTCTGAATGGTTGTGGAAAATTCGCTAATCCTCGATTTAATCGTTAAATTGCACAAATGGGTCAAGTTGGAAGTTGCTCGTCCAATTCCAAGGACCTTAAAATTGACTGGAGATTTTTTCAACTTTAATCGTTGGCATAAACCCTCTGTTATGAAACTTGTCTGCGATCCGTTATCTAGTAGGGCTCTACAAGTATGCACTTTGTTGTTGTTATCTACTATCCATAGTTGTACAGTAGATAGCAATACGCTAGTGCCTATACGACTTGTTAATGCAACTTGATTTTCTTTGGTTTTGGTTGTATTCTCCTGAGGCATTTCTTCTGTTATATGCAACAAGGAATTGTGCCTTTGTTTGCAAACCTTGCAAGGACCTGATTGACAACGTCTGCTCATATGTCCCGTTCTCAAACAATTGAAACATAATTGTGCCTTCTTAACTTCTTCTCTTCTTGCCCCTATGGGCAATTTAAGAAATTCTGAGCAAGTGTAAATTGAATGATTGTCCTTGCAATAGTTGCATTTTGTAATTGTAGATGCAAACACTTTTATTTCTTTTTTTGGTAAACCCTTTGCCTTTGGTTTGGAATTGATTATTGTAGATTTTAAATACTGAGATCTGTTCTTTAGAAATATTTTAAATTGTTCCAAAGTTGGTATTGCATCCTTTGGTTTTTCTTTTTCCCATTCCTGAATTGAATGAAAGTCTAGTTTTCTTGATAATAGATGAATCAGCATTGTGTCCCTTTGTTGAAGAGGTTCTTGTAATGTTGACCACGACCTCAAGTTACTGGTAACCGTGTCTACCATTTGCTGTAAATCGGAATAAGAGTCTCGTGTTACAAACTCTATGTCGAAAATAGATTTCACTATATTGTCGACCATAGTTGATTTGTTATCAAATCTATCGCATAGTAAATCCCAAGCTTGTTCGTAATTTTCCTGTGTAATTTTGATGTTTTGTATAGTGACAAATGCTTCACCTTCAAGTGACGCCTTCAAATAGTGAAATTTCTGTGTCACTAATGTTTTCGTTTGTGTGAATGAGCGATATATAGGTGTCTCGAAACTCCATCCACATTTCGTACCTTCCACTGAATTTTGGTAGGCTAATCGTTGGCAATTTAATCGAATCTCGTTGAATATGGTCCCTAACGCTAGCTGCGCCACTGCCTTCGTTCGTGTGCTGCGAAGTGGCTTCGTCATTTTCTTGTTCCGATTTTGCTAGGAATACTTTTGCCCTTGCTACTATCGATATGTACTCGTTTTCGAATTTTTCCTTTTCTTTATCTCTGTTTTCATCTTCTACTAAATTGTCCATATCTCCAATAATTGCATCATACTCATCTAACATCTTACTGTATCGTTCTAATTTCAATTCTACTTCAATACATTTTGTAGCCGTACGTTCCGTTGATTCTGCTACATCCATGAAATTATGAAAATGCTTTAATTGTGATTTTAATTTGCCCCGTTTTTTATTCAATTCCTTCATGGCCTTGGCAATATCTGCTTGCGTAATTGACATTTTGACGGAAAAGGCAATACGATACAAAGGAAAGTATAATAGTTAGGAGACGTGTTTGATTAGAATAGAAATAATAGGAAGTATTTAATAGAAAATTAAAAATGTAAAATCTTATCTTTGTTTTCTTTTCCAGGTGCATCCATCAATACCTCGCCGCTCCAGTCACCCAATTGAAGCGTCGTACCTTTTGCTTCCCCCGGTATGCCGCTCACCGTATCGACCCCCTGGATTGGTAAATAACTTGCTGGCCTACTGGACCACGCTACGTGACAACGCGTTCGCACTTGCTAATTCACTAATAATTGTAAAATAATTGTAAAATTATTCACTTTTTCCCCACTAATAGATAATAGTAATCGTAATTCGTAATTCGGCTCGAACGACCAAATGTTTTGCTCCTAACAGAAAGTGGACTGTATCTTTTTATTTTTAATCGTTTATTCTAGCACAACTGTACACTACGGTGGTTGCCGTAAGACTAACTAAATATTGACTAAATATTACAGAAATCATACAGGTGTCTTCTAAGCGGCTTTACACTACGAAGCTTCAGGACGTTGAATTCCAGGTGACTTTACACTTGGACTAAACGAACACTATTTTTTTTGTTTTTGCAGATTTTCCGGTTAACGATAAAAATCGAAAAAGGCTTTTCTTTTCCCGGAATCCTACTGACTGCGCCACTTATATTTTCTGTTGATGTTATTTGAGAGAATAATAGAGTTTTCAAGACTGAATAATTTTATTAAAAGAGATTGCTTTTTGTTCAACGTTACAAACGATTTTAAGGCTCTAAAAGAATTCCCAATACATTTAACAATACCTCTGTGCAGGCTCAATCCTGCGAATATGAACATAAACAATATAAACTAGTTCTGATATTCCGATAAATAACTAAGAAGTCTTTGTTTTTCTCACACGTGCATTTAAGCCGTCTGTTAGGCGTCGTTGCGAGGTCAACCGTTTGATATCAAATATCTACTATGACTCAATAAACGTAACATAACACATATACATTCCAACTGTTTCCTACAAACTTTTACTAAGTTCCACTCAATCCACCACTTCTGATTCAATCACATCGTCATTTCTTTAGTTTCTTTTTGCGATTCGCTTCAAATTCCTATGTCGCACTTCTGCATCACCTTCAGCGAAACAACTCTTCCACAATAACTCTTAACACAAACCAATCCTTCGACACTCTACACACTAACATCCCTCTTTTTAACATGCTCCTACCTCATGTAACATGTATCAATTTATTTTCAAAGTTTGTCTTTCATTACCCTCCTACTAACACTTTAATTCTTTTTTAAAACAACACTCTCTTTTTACAACAAACTATTAAAAAAAAAACAATTTTATAATACATTTTTTTTTATTATGTTTTTTACATTAAAACTTCAATTTTTCATTAATATGTGTTTGTAACTCTACCATTTTATTTTCCATCTCATCCGCCCGCTTTCGATTTTCCATAGTCCATCTACTACCGTTTTCCCAAGTTCTCTTCATGTCCTCCAACTCCTTCTCTTTTTTTTGAATTTATTCTAACAAAGAAGCATTCTACCTATCCTGTTCCTTCATTTCAGCCTCTCTTTTCAGTTTTTGGCGGTGCATAGCCTTCGCCGCTTCTTCTACTTGTTCCACCAACTTCGAGAGTCAAACGCCCCACCCAACATCTTCCTATTATACGTCCGCTTCTTGGGTTTTCATGACTATACCTTTACTACCTCCTGATATCGTTCGCGATGTACTCGCCACAGGCACTATCGCTGTTTCTCCGACTTCATTTCCACCATCTGCAGCTGCTGTCATCGATTTGTCGTTGTTGAAGAACTCGTCCAACACCGCTGACAGATCGGAATCTTCCATAGTATACATTGGTATTTCACTAGTAAAAATTTTGTACCTGTGCTGCCATTTTACTTTTTTACTTATGACTGTATATACCTCTTTTACAACAATTTCAAACTTATTACTCGTTTCCTCCGTAATTCTCTCTTAAATATCTTCTACCCCCTCTTAATACTCTCACCTTTTCCATTTCTCCCACTCCTTCCAACTTCTGTACACTTTTATAAACAGACATCAAAGAACTTCGTGTCGTAAAGGAGCACAGTGCCATCCTAAGTCGTCTGTACCAACTAAAAAACTGAAGTTTGATACACCTTCTACCTCTTCTGACCGGTGGTGTGAAACCTGTAAAATTTATGTTCCTCAGTCTTCCTACAACGGTCCCTTACGCACCATACAGCATAAGAAAAAGTGTTGCTCACCTCTAGAGGAGGGAATCAGTTTCCTTACCTCTGCTTTCGTCAACATTATTGCTTCGTTTCGTATCACGTCTACGAAATACCACCTTTCGTATACCGACTTTTTCAGTGACATTCTCGACAAATGCTTGCGGGTAATACGTAATCAGATTCACCTCCACGATGCGCTTAAAATAAATCTCGAAGTTTTTGGACGTTACGTGCACGAAACGAAACAGTTGATTGAAATTAAATCTTTCAACACTAATAATAAAGTTGTGACGCAATCGATCGATCTTTCCAATCTTCTACAAAATTTCTTCGATATCCTTGAGACCAAAGCGTCTGAGTTTCAAGAACGAGTCAGGTGTGTAATAATTTTATAAAATTTTTATTTTTATGATTAGCAACGGTTTACATTTTCCCATCATCTTGAATTACGTTTCTTGTTTCTACAGGATGGAGTTTAGAAAGGGTTCTTTTCCTCGAAATCAATGTTAACAAGTACAATCCGCTGAGAGCGTTTTCTTACATCCCGTTACCTAGAAAAATTCTACTAAAGAGGGCGGTTGTGAATGTAAAAAATTATGATCAAGCCTGCTTTGCGTGGGCAATAACGTCGGCTTTTTTCCCAGCACAAGCAAACCCGCACAGAACTACTTCTTACCCACAATACTCTCACACTTTGAACTACGAGGGTATTCAATTTCCAATGAAATTAACCGACATTCCTAAATTTTAATCGAAAAATCATTGCTCTGTGAATGTCTACGGAACTTAATCCGCTTTGAAAGATGGAAAGTGGATCTGGGAAACAGTTGACCCCCTTTACTGTTAGTAGGGTAAGATAACCGATTCTAAAACAGAGGAGTGAGGGGGGTGATTTATTACCATTAAAACCTGAAATAAGTGTGATGTAATGAATGATATGTTGTAATGAAAAGTGGGTCAAGGTCATGAATGAATGAAAAGGAAGGGAAAGGGAAAGGGAAGGGAAGGTATTGAAAGGAGAGCTAAGAAGAGGATGATTGTCTCATAATAGACCAAAAAAGTTGACGTCTCTGCTGAGCTGTAGTGCAGAGTAAACAGAGAAGTGTATGTGATCATCGATTTCGTAAACCATACCAGACTTTTCGCAGAGGTATGAGCCTTCCCGCTGACGACAAGGTCGACAGCAATGGTTTACAACATCGCAATGGTATACTCTGCAACTGTGACACAAAAGCTGAGGTCTGTTGTCAAGACATTCCTGGCAAGAGAAAGCTGTTTCTTCTGTACAGCTTTCGCGCAAACGTTTGCAAAACACACTGGAGTAGGGTGGTGTTCCAAGGAGTTGTCTGCCTGAAAGGCGTAAGCACAACAGATACACGGGAAAGGTTCATGTTACGATGGGAAATCCTTCCGAAGAAGTGATGGTCTTAGCGAGTTACAGCGGTTTAAATAATAGAATGAAGGAGGGGAAGTAGTGGGGATAATGCTGCGGTTGTAAGCAATAATAAGGAGGAGTTTTTAGTGTAGTAACACAGCAGTGGTGGAAGAGTATATTTATAAGTAAACACTGTAAGTGTGTTACAGTTGAAACAGGTCACAGAAGATAAAAAGAACTAGAGTGGTATGAATTCTTCGGTAGAGTAACCGTCAAGATCGTGACGAGCCTGGTCCCTGTCGTACCAGATGAACAAAGGTAACACTGCAAGACATGATACTGCGAGGACTCATGGAACATACCAGTTTTATGACATAGATACCCTTGTCTGCAATTAGGACAAGTTCGGTTCAAAACGTCATTTGAATAAATGTTACAGCTAACACAATACTGAAGGGTTCCATACTGCGACATGAAAAGCAAACAAAGCCCTGTGTTTGGTGACTCAGGTGAAGACACAGTTGGCACTGCAACTTTGTAGTAGCAGTGGATTGCAAGACTTGACTAAACGGTTGGACCACGATGATAGCATGTCCAGGTAAGGAGTAATTGCTTTGGAGGAGTGTACATTGTCCTTGGTTGACAGATGTCATGTTATCGTCAGGACAGGTGGAGAGTGACTGGTGTTGAAGAGGGAAAGATGATTGCTTAAATAGTGGGAAAGAGATGGGGAGAAGAGTGGGAATAGAAGAGGGGATGTTTTTGATATAGAAGGGGAAAAAGATGTTGGTTTGCTATAAGAAGTGTGAGAGAATGAACCAATTGTAAATTAGTAGTTAAAAAAGAAGATAGGAAAAAGAGAGATGCCATTATCTGTAGAAATAGACGAAATAGGAATATGAGATATGATACAAAACGGTTTGTCTGAAGAACCTAAATAAGAATATTGGAAAAAATTTGGAAAAAAGAAGAAAAAAAGTTTTCACCCCTAACATAAAATGTTGTGTAACTATTGTAGGAAGCGAGTTGTAGGAACGAGTGACACATGAAAATGTAGGTAAGAAGATGTCGCTTAAGAAGATAAGAAGGGCAGGAAGGAATTGTGGCAGTTGAAGAAACGGTAGGGGTAAAAGTGTAAAAAATGACTTTTAAAAATTTTTTTGAAGCATAAGGACACGAAATCATGTAATAACTTATGTTGTTAAAAGAAGCTCCCCTAGGCGTAGTATCCGAATCTGAAAAAATTTTTGAAAAAAAAAATTAAAGTTGACAAAAAGTTGACCCTTCAACCTCACGGGAAAAATAGGAGTGATTTTAAAAAAAAGTTTTCCTCTTATAAAATGTTTGTCTAATAGCAAACTTCATGATCCTACCCTAGAATATTGAGAAATATTTTTTTTGATGTGTTTACCCCCAGACTTTGAACCCCGAAAAGTGTGTGAAGGAGGAATGTGAGCAAGAAAATGGGTGTATAAAAAAGATTTAGTTATCAACCAAGAACGTTTTGCCAGAAACAAAAGGGGAAAAATTGTTAACATTAAGAAAAGTAACTTCTACCCTTAACTTCAAGAATTTTTTTAAGGTATAAGGAGTGGTGCTAAAAAAAAGACCCCTCTCTCACTATTGATGCCGGAGGGCAAGTGTACCAGGTCCCAATATCGGAATAGTCAAATTCCGACAACTACCCCTCTCGGACTTAGCCCTCTGACCCCCCTCCGCCCACCTCTTCCCCGCCCCCCCCCCCAAGTATAGGTTTCCCTATTATGTTTTTCAGCGGATTTTCTTCTCACCCCATTTTCCACCCCATTTTTCATCCCTCTCATACCTATACACAGCCGTTCCTAGGAATGATAAAATCGTCCAAAATCACATGTGTTCATAATTCGGCGTTTACAACAAATGTTCTCTCTTTACTTTACACAACTACAAACACACCCTAACCTAACCAAAAAATTTTTTTTTTTTTTTTTGTTTTTTTTTTTTTTTTTTTGGTTTTTTTGTTTGTTATTTAAATTTAAATTAACTAAAAATTATTTATTTTTTTCTTACAATTAAACACATTCACACACTTTTTACAATTTTCACACATTCTTAACTTAATTAACTTACTATACTACATTAAAATTAACTATTTACACACCGTCCCCGCTAATCGTTCGGTACATGCGCCAACTTCTGTGCCAGCTTCTGCGCACCCACACAGAACCGCTCGTACCTCCCGCGCTTAGCTTCCACCTCTTGCTTTTCGACGTCTTTTTCGAGACGCAACTTTCCTTCTTTTTCCACAAGCTGCGTCTCTCTCTCCCGAACTTGTGAGATTCCGCCTTGAACACGATGAAGATCCTCATTAAGACGAACTATCTCAGCTTTAAGACGAACTTCATCGTTTTCAAGACGGGTCTTACAATTTCGTACTTGGGCGAGCTCTTTGCTCACACTTGCGTGAGCATCTCGCTTCCTCTCCCAAGCTGACGTCAGTGCCGCCATCTTCTCTTGGATGCGATCGGCACTTGCCATGGCGCTTTCGAAACGATCCATTTCCTGCGAAAGCGTCAAGGGGGTGTCAGGCAGAGGTGAAATGGGCGAAGGAGGCATCGTCACATCTGCGGCACAGTACCTTCCTCCAGAAAATTGTCCGGCTGCTTAACTGCTGGAGTCGTCTTCGGTAGCGTTTCTGTGGGGTCGCTGTTGTTATGGAGGACGACCCGCTCCACGTCGGAGACGTGATCGCACTCCGTTTCCTCAACCCCCGGCTCCATTTACGTGTAGCTACAGACGTTGTGGCTGTAGCTACTGATAACGCCACCATTGTTGTGACGACTCCAACCATTTCATACTGCAAATAAAACGTAATTGTTTTAAAAATTATTTAATTATTATAATACATTTTAATAAATATTTCGTTTTACTTACGCACCCGTCCTCAACTTCCCAAAACGGGACTTTGGTACAGCTGGCTTTTTCCCCTTGTTGTCCATTATTATTTCACTTATTAACTTTTTTTAAAAAAGACGTGCTTCAACAAAGACGATCGAGAACAGAATGAGAGAACGCTCCGGTTAGCAACTCCTCTCCGCTTACCCCCACTTCCTCCTATACAACAAGTTCTTCGCCTGTGAACCACCATCGGAATGTGGTTAGCAGACGTGACGTCCATGCAGAGTGAACACCTGCCTTTTTGTGTAACACGCATGCGTGGTTGTTCTTCATAAACACACAGACGTGACTTCTTCTCCACGGTGAACACCTGCGTTTTTTGCTAATACGCATGCGTGACTAAACTCATCACACACATACAGACATGACTTGTCGTCCACGGTTAACACAGGCGTTTTTTGCAAATACGTATGTGTAAAGAAGAAGCTTATCACACACAGAGAAACATGACTTGTCCGTCCACAATGGCCACCTGTGTTTTCTGTTAATACGCATGCGTGAAGAAGCTCATCACGTACACAGAGACATGACTTGTTCTCTACAGCAAACACTTGCGTTTTTGTTATACGCATGCGTCAACAAGTTCATCATCGTAACCGACATACTCTGATTTCGCGCTCACATTTACAGTTTTACCCATGTGTCCTCGAACTGAACCCGTTTCTTTACGTCTATATATACAATTTGGAATTCGCAAGCTCATGTTCTTTCACTTCGACAATATCTATGACAACGTTCGTAGGTATTACGTTTACGACAACCTAACAATAACTCAGCAAGCAATAATTTTACATTTGTCGATGGCTCCCCTTGGAAGCCGGGCTGTAGTATACTTCTGTCACACATACCTCCTGTTGTCAGTGGTCCTCCCCATTCGTAACAATGGTGATGGTGTCTGCCGTGCAGGTGTAATATGAAAACGAACACAACATCCTCACATTTACAAACCACTTCCCCCACTTCGTCTTCTACATAACAACTGTTACACAACAGCAGCGTTGTATTTTCATGTACATTTACCAATACTCTTCCTTCGATGCAGGTATATTCATTAAAGTTGTCACACACACTATGTCTCAGAATATGTTCCAATGAGGTAACACTGTCCAAACTATACTTGTGTTGAACATAACCATAAATTTTTTGTTTCTCGCTATTTTCACAACTCTCATCGCTCACAGGTACAAACTGTCGGTAATTGCTTGGAATATTTAAACCTGATCGCCATGTTTGTATCCACGCGTCCTCACATATGTTAGCACCGAAGTCTGTGTGATATAGTATATGTAGTCTACCGTCTTCTCTACCACTAAACAATTCGGATAATGAACGGTTCTCGAACCATGATGTTCTACAAACGAATCCCATGCTGTCTACACCACTACTACATGTATAACTTAATATTCTTTCTATATTAGCTACTCCTACGATTCTCGCTTCACCCCACTCTCATCTTCCTCCTCCTCCAAATCTTTTCGTTCCACTCATACCCCACTCCTTTCAACTCCTATAAATATCCAAACCTTTCCTTCGTTCGGCAGAAGCTTACTTCACTCCAACAATATTCACTACAACTGTACAATTATATAATATGTATTATTACATCGTTTTAACTGGAGACCAACTTCAATTATCCAGGAGAACGTATAATCTCCTTATTAAGAAAGTTTTTTCCACCATTTAGGGTGAGGTCACCGTCATGACCATAGAGGACCAAAGGCGTCCCAGCGAATTTTGTCAACACATCCAGCATTTCCTTCGAAACATTCCTGGACGGGATCCGGTTCCATCCAATTTGTGACAGTGGGATGTCTGCTGATGGAAAACAACTTTCCCAGTGGAGTAATTTTTAATTTGATTTTAAAATTTTTTTGTATATTTTAATTATAAATTTTGAATAAGTTATGTATATATTATAGTAATAAACTTTTTAAAAATACATCCTTCTTCATTTTTAAACCTACCTGAAACACAGTGATCTATATCAAAATTACTATCTTGAAAGTGTGATAAAGATAAGTTACAACAGCTATCAGACTTCTGTCCCACTTGAAACAACACATCCATCGTATGTATTACATGAGGAGCGGTAATGTACAATACGTTTTGTTGGAGATGTTAAATAGTACAGATTTCTGTGATTAAAAAGCATTGTTATATACGTGTATAACTGTTTATGTAAGTACTTTTAACCATCTCTCCCTTTATTTACTTTTTCCAACATATCTCCAAGACAAACTTCTCCTACAACATGATTATCTGTAAATTTTAGTATACCATACAAATGGTACAATGACCGCTATGGTTCTCTCAACAGCCCCAACAACACCTCATTCCTGTAACATTTCTTTAAGACAAACATCTCATACAACTTGATTATTTGTAGAGTATACTACACCAATTATATACAGTTCTCTAACCAGCTCCAACTTTACCTCTGTCCGATGGATTGCAAAGGTTCGGCTCCAATATGTCACTTGCGAAACCTTTCTTATTGAATAATGATGTAGGTAAAGTTTACAACTTTTAAAGTCAGTACTTATATTGAACTTCTATGTTTCTTTATCAACCTTTCTACAAAATTATCTTCGTCTAAGTGTTCTACATGTACATTCCAACTGTTTCCCACACTCTCTTACTAAGTTCTACTCGATCCTCCACTTCTGATTCAATCACATCATCATTTCTTTAGTTTACTTTTTACGATTCCTTCAAATTCATATGTTACACTTCTGGTTCACCTTGAGCGAAAAAACTCTTCCCCCATAAATTTTCACACATTAACTTCCCTATTTGTATCATGCTTCTACCTCATGTAACATGTTTCACTTTTTTTAAAAGTATGTCTTTTATTACCCTCCTACTAACACTTTCTTCTTTTATAACGAAATATTAAAAGAAAAACAACTTTATAATACAATTTTTATTTTATTATGCTTTTTACATTAAAAGTTAAATTGTTCATTTACAAGTCTTTTTAACTCTGCCATTTTATTTTCCATCTCTTCTACCCGCTTCCGATTTTCCACCATCCATCTACTACCGTTTTCCAAATTTCTTTTCATGTCCTCCAAATCCTTTTCTTTCTTGTGAATTTGTTCTATCAAAGAAGCATTCTTCATATCCTGTTCCCTTTATTTCGGCCTCCCTTTTCAGTTTTTTTCGGTGTATAGCCTTCGTCGCTTCTCGTAATTGTTCTACTACCTTTGGGTATTCAAACGTTCCACCCGACATCTTTCTATTGTACGTTCGCTTTTTCGGTTTCATTATTATACCTTTACTACCTCCTGATGTTGTTCGCGATGTGCTTGCCACAGGCACTATCGCTGTTTCGCTGACTTCATTCCCATTACCTACAGCTGTTGTCATCGATTTCTCGTTGTTAAAGAACTCGTCCAACACCGCTGACAGATCAGACTCTTCCAGATTATACATTGGTATTTCACCAGTAACACTTTGTACCTGTTCTGCCATCTTACTTTTATTCTTATTATTGTATATACCTCTCTCTACTACAATTTCTGAACTTATTACTCGTTTCCTCCTTAATTCTCTCTTAAATATCTTTTACCCCTCTCTTAATACTCCCACCGTTTCCATTTCTCCCACTCCTTCCAACTTCTGTACACTTTTATATCTACTACGCACACAGTCATCCTCAGTCTTTGTCCGTATCTATCCACAGCTACTAACCGATATGATTCGTTGCCCGGCTGCGATATTTCGTTTACGCGATCTGACAATTTAAACAGACATCGAAGAAGTTCCTGTCGTAAACGAGCACAGTGTGATCCTAAATCGTCTGTACCGACTAAAAAACTAAAGTTTGATACACCTTCTACCTCTTCTGACCGGTGGTGTGAAACCTGCAAAATTTATGTTCCTCACTCTTCGTACAACGGTCACCTACGCACCATACAACATAAGAAAAAGTGTTGCTCACCTCTCGAGGAGGGAATCAGTTTCCTTACCTCTGCCTTCGTTAACAGGATTGCTTCGTTTCGTATCACGTCTACGAAATACCATCTTTCGTATACCGACTTTTTCAGTGACATTCTCGACAAATGCTTGCGGGTAATACGTAATCAGATACATCTCCACGACGCGCTTAAAATAAATCTCGAAGTTTTCGGACGTTACGTGCACGAAACGAAACAGTTGATTGAAATTAAATCTTTCAACACTAATAATAAAGTTGTGACGCGATCGATCGATCTTTCCAATCTTCTACAAAATTTCTTCGATATCCTTGAGACCAAAGCGTCTGAGTTTCAAGAACGAGAGTCAGGTATGTAATAATTTTTTAAAATTTATATTTTTTTGATTAGCAACGGTTTACATTTTCCCCTCATCTTCAATTACGTTTCTTGTTTCTACAGGATGGAGTTTAGAAAGGGTTCTTTTCCTCGAAATCAACGTTAACAAGTACAATCCGCTGAGAGCGTCTTCTTACATCCCGTTACCTAGACAAATTCTACTAAAGAGGGCGGTTGTGAATGTGAAAAACGATGATCAAGCTTGCTTTGCGTGGGCAATAACGTCGGCTTTGTTCCCAGCACAAGCAAACCCGCACCGAACTACTTCTTACCCCCACTACTCTCGCACCTTGAACTACGAGGGTATTCAATTTCCTATGAAATTAACCGACATTCCCAAATTTGAATCGAAAAACCATTGCTCTGTGAATGTCTACGGGACTGAATCCGTTTTGAGAGATGGGAAGTGGATCTGGGAAACAGTTGGTCCCCTTTACTATTCACCCATCAAGCAAAGACTGCACTTCAATCTTTTGTTGCTCGACGATGATCGTGGAAATAATCATTACTGTTGGATTAAAGGACATGTCTCGTTTACTTTCTCAACAACTTTCCAAAACAGGACATCGGAAATTCTTATGTGATGCTTGCTTACAGTATTTCTCCACAGCAGCCCACCTCCATCGTCATCAACAATACGATTGTAACCATGTGTACAGTAGCCTTCCTACCGGTGATTGTAAAATGGATAAAATGGGTAGGTTGGTCCCCAATCATGTTTTGAAATTTGATAATTATCAGAAAAGGATCAAAGTACCCTTTGTTGTTTATGCTGATTTTGAAACAGTATTGCAACCCATTCATACATGTTTTCCTGATCGTAATAAAACGTCTACGACATCTACCAACAAACATCAGCCCCATTCGTTTGCTTACTTGATTAAATGCTCTTTCGATGATTCCCTCTCCAAATTCAGATCGTATCGGGGGCCTGACTGCCCTAACCAATTTGTTAAAACTTTGGACGAAGACGTTTACGATATTTATCACCGATATTTGAAGATCACGGCTCCCATGATACCCCTTTCAGATGATGAAAAACGTCTCTTCTCCGAGGCTACCTCTTGCAATATTTGTGAGGAACCCTTTCTGGACGATGATGTTAGGGTGCGTGATCATTGTCACTTAACCGGTAAAGTGCGATTAGGGGCCGCTCACTCCAGATGTAATTTAAATTATAAACTACCCAACTTTGTACCAGTTTTTTTCCATAATCTTTCCGGTTACGATTGTCACTTATTTTTAAAAGAAATGGCTGTGAATGATGTTAAATTCACTGTCATAGCTCAAAATAAAGAAAAATACATTTCCTTTACCAAATTATTACGAGTTGATACGGTTCGAAATGATTTGGATAACTCAGCTCAAAATGTGTTTGTGAAGATTAGATTTCTCGATTCCTTTTAGTCTAAGATCCGGCTGCGAAATTAGTGCATTAATAATGTAGATTGATAAGATTTAATTTTTGAGTATTTTCACAGCTAGGAGAAGTCAATTTTCATCAGGTGCCAATTAGAAAATGCCCGCCAGTATTATTAATTAAATTATTATTAATTTACTTTAAGGAAGGCATTTCGTTTACATCATATGGAAATAAAACCTACACCACTTCACAATAGTGTATTCAAGGGATCTGAAAAGTTATAGTTGCTGCTGATCGCTTAGCCGCAACCTCCAAGCAGCCAGGTGTACACAGGTATATTTTTGTTCAATCTTTTCGTTTATACTGTACACTCATTTTATTTATACCAAATTAAAGCTAATTTTTTTTTCTTTTCAACTATATAAAGTTGCCTTTTCAAAAAAGCCCGCAAATCTCAGTTTCCTACCCTAAAAGATGCTAGGTATTAGAAATAAAGTAACAGAGAGCGAGCGTACGACGCTACTTGTTAGACAAGGATGCGAAATGCCAGCTGGATGTGTTTTTTTGAGCTATTGCGCATGCTCCGATAAATAGGGTTCTCAACCGACGATCTAAATCATAATACAATTGACTGAACTCAAATGCTCCAAAATTGCAACGGATTAAGCATCGATATTAAACAAAATAATATTTAATTAATATACAATATTAAATATTCAATCAATGATAATAATAAAATACTTAAATATATATTTTGCAAGAAATTAAACTTTTAAAAAGTTATTACTGAAAGTAGATAACAAAACTATTATTTGGTAGGAAAAAATTGAATTCATTTTCTAAAGAGAATTAAAAAAATATATGTATCAAAGTAATACTATAATTTATAATATTATATTATAAATATAAATATAAATTATATTATTTATATTATTTATAATATAAATATATATATTATAAATATAATATTTAAAATATTTAAATAATTATTTTCATGGTGTTAAGGATAATAATCGAAGGATAATAATCTTATCATAATAAGAACAAAAAAAATATTTTATTATACAAACTAGAGTGCTCAATATAAAAAAAGAATAATTACAAAATTATAAAATTGTGTTCCGTATAACTAGTCAAAGTCGGATTCGAGGCTACTCTCACTGTCATCGCTGCTATCAATCTCATCACTGAATATATCCGACTCTTCTTCGTACGAAGTTGACTTGTCTTGAGTATCACCTAGTATGACATTTTCTACCTCTGCAGGAGTTGCATTTCCTTCAAACCATGTTGGTTTTAGAGAACCATCTAATATTAGCCAGCCATTATTCTCTGCGCTAAACTTAATACAATTTTTTTCAGTAGCATTTAACCACATCGAATTAACGTAAATAGTCCTCAAAATCTTTTGTTTCAAGGATTTCCAACACGGCAGAATGTGAGTAGAGTCGAAGCCTTTAATATTTTTCATAAATTTTTCGTTTTTGTTTTTTGAACCATACATTTTATTAAACATTATCAACCTTGCCTCATTAACACAGTTACAATTAGATATTCCGTACATGAGGCAAGTGAATTCTTGGACCGTTTTAATTTTATCGTTATCGAAAATGTCACGTGGGTGAATTAATGATTGAAAACCATTTTGGAATTTTTCATGCTTTGTAAAAATTTTTAAGGGTCGAACTTTTCCTTTGTTGAAGAAAGCAGCAGTGTAATCACTTCCCGTGAATGCATGAAATGCCGGAAGCGCACGACACAAAGTTGGGCCTAATTTTTCCGCTAATTTGATAGAATTAATGCAAATTTCGTCTTTGTTACTTCTTCTAGCTGCACTGTTTGCTAACCAAATTTTCAATGTAGGAAATTTGTGAATATTTCCTAATAAAATAATTAAAATATCAGTATCTGAAGCTCGCACTAAAATATTTGAATGTTCCGGGGCTTTACTTATATGATATACAATCCTTGTGTCGGCTTCCTCGTGATCACACGCCAAACCAACTTCATAATTTTTGACAACTTTAGTTCCATGACAACTAAATGAAAAACATTCCTCTCCAACAGTAATAAAAATTTTTTTATCCTTTAATATTGAAGTAAACGAATCATCGTCCCAATGCTGAGTTAAAAACTTAACCAAAGCTTCTTTGAAACAAATATTTTTCAAAGATTTTAAAAAATCATTGGGTCTTGTTTGCAAAGGACCGTTAATTGTATAAGGGATGTCAATACCTTCCCTGTTTAGCCTTTCGCAGTCCTTTATAGACGGTTTCAAGTATCTATCAAAGACGATGTGAACTTCTTGGGCTTTTTTGGAACACAATTTTATCAATATCGACTCAGCAAGTTTTCCAAACGTTTGTGGCAGAGTTGCACCTATTTGATACATATAATAGAAGCCATCAATTATTTCTATGTCAACATTATCAGGATTTTCCGAATCAATTTTAGAAATCAATTGTTTACTTAAAGTCGACTTATCGGTTTTTAACATCTCTCCTGAACAGGAAAAAAGTGCAGGAGGTATCGGCGCAAGGGGAAAAGACAAACAGTGGCCAATGTTTACCTTTTGTTCTATCGCAATTGCTAATAGTCGTCCAAAAATATCCCGTTCCATTTTGATTAATGTTTTATTTCCACTTTGATTTTTGAATTTTTTTTTGACGCAGTCAGATGCAAAATTTAACATTTTAATACGTTTAATCGGCTTTACAAATCTTGTGGAATCTTCGAAGCATTCTGATAGAAAATTAGACTTATGGTTTTCACCTGATGACTTGATATTCAGTAAACAATTTTCAACATCTGGTGATGCCGCTTTACCAGTAGACATATTGAATAAACTGTCTTTGTTTACATCTGTAGAAAATGGATTCATAGATTTTTTTATCGTTTCAATGATATTCTTCAAAGTCTTGGTATCTTTACTTATTTTATGATTTTGCAAAGAATGACAGGTATCATCAAATTGTGATAAGCCAATTTCTGCTTTCACGAAAGATAAAATTTTTGTCCTCATGCTATGGCTGAGAGCCCACCTCTGTCTTGCAGATATCGAATTTGTAAAATGACTAACACCAGTCAAGGTATTGCCAGCATCAGCATTAATAGTCTGCTCTAATGTCAAGTCGACCGGTGATCTGCCTAAGCATGATTTTGTGCGTCTAACCCCAAATGCACCTTCACGAAATTCCTCAACCAGACTTGAATTCTCAATCTTTAATTTAATTAAATTATTTAAATACATGGCTGCCCATTTGGAGTAATTTGGTAGATTAAATGCAAAAAAGTAGTCACACATTTCATCAATAGAATGTAAGTACAGCTCAAAATCGCAAGTCCGAATACTTCTGGAAAATCGATGATATAAGTTGACAAGCTCCGTATATTGTAAGTAATATTGCGCAGTTTTCCCATGACCACCTTGGAGTGTTAATTCGCGAAAATGTTTGTAGCCATCAAGTATTTTTTGCAGTGAGTCAGATAAAATAAAGGGATCATTAACTTCACATGTAGTATTCAATACTGCTTGTAAATCTTCAACTAGAGTTTCAAAATAACTTTCACTTTCAACTGAAGCTTCAACATCCGAATCTTCATTCATTCTACCAAAATTATTTCTAACCTCAGATAAATATCTCTCAAAATGAAGAACCTGTAGCGCACCAGAAGCCAAAGGATGAAGTCTCTTACATCTGTTAAAGTGTTTGCTATCTAGAAAGCTGTTCATTGATCCACCCGCAAGTGCCTCTGCTTCAATTAAAGTTTCAACTAAGCCGCTGGAGTCAACATACTTTCCAATGGCTTTAAAATATGCCATTTGCATGTGGAATGCCCCTAAATTAATGAAAACACTGTCAAACTCAGGTTTCTTTGTATTTTGTATCTGCATGGCTAATTTAGCTATAGCTAAATCATAAGTCGCTATAATTTGAGGTTGGTTACATTTTTCTGCAACTGCTTTGGCAATGTTTAGAGTTTCTTGAACTACAGACAATGAAGTTGGAGAATCATTAATTGGAGATAAATATTCAACAGTTTGAATTTTACTCCGATCAAGATTAGTTTTACAATTGTAACCCAACCACATTGGTAAAAAATCAATTTGGGATAAGGATAAACTCCAAATCAAATCTTTATCTACAGCAATAATTTTTTGAGGTTGGCATGAATTAATAGTGTTTTTAATGATATCAGTTGGCAGAAACGTCATACTTGTAAATGGTGTTTTGACATATGGAGCTAAATCTTTTATAGGTGCTCTATAACATCGTCTCTTTGCAGGAAGACGTTCTTTATAAACGCTGTGTGGACACGAACCTAAATCTGAAGATGAATCACTATCAGATTCCTCCTCATATTCACAGCAGAATTGATATATGATTCCGACAGTATCATGTAATGTATCTTTTCCAGTAGGTGTATCAACAAAGCGATCAAAATTATCGAAAGCAACATGCGTACTTAGCCCATTTACTTTTTGAATACCAGATGGTATGATTTCATTTGCTTCTTGGGAAGTATACGTCATCTCAGTTTCAATTTCTTCTGCTAAAGGATAACCTATAGTATGACCGTATCTATTTAACATTGTCAAAACTTTTCTAGAGCTTGTAATTGACTTCATCGATACTCCTAGCGTGAGATGCTTTGACGGTTTGATTCTGCCTTTACTAACAATATAAATAAGGTCGTAGCATACGGACCTTATTTTTACTAAATCGTCAGTAGAATTTTTACGGCGTACATCCGGGCCTTGAACCAAATCGCACATAAAATTAAAAAGGTCTTCTGGAATAGTACATTCGCCACGTATAACATCTTGCGCAGTAAGACCTGTTTTTGGCAACTTTGTGCTCTGGAGAGATGTTATGGAGTTTCGTAATTCATACGCTACATCCTTACATCGATTTTTTGTCTTTGATTCTATTGCAGCAATTTCACTCGCTAATCGTGCCGTGTCCATGTCATATTGATATACTATTTTTTTTTTTGGCGTCCCCATAGAACACTCAATTGTAATACGGTCACCAAAAACTTTGACTATTTTATTCTCTAAATTTTCAGCACGATAATTTTGTATATCCGTTGTATGTACCTGTCCTTCACCAAACTCTAATAGCAACGATTTATATTGCGACAATAAGTCCATTAGATACATAACACGGTTTTTTTCAATTATTTCCAGTTTTATAATTTCAGAGAGAGCATTAAATGCTAACTGATGTAACTGTCGATTTTGATGCCAATCAGTTGGTTCTGGGCGCTCTTCTTCTTGTCGCTTGATTGATATTTGATATGAAGATAAACAATTCGAATGATAAGCAACCGTTTGATTGCTGTTCAACTTTACCAGCAACTTTGAATCATTCAATTTTTCAGCCATTGCTCTTATTTCTTCAACAGTTGCATTGGATCGTGGAAATGCAACGTAGCTTCTTTTCCTACCAACCTTCTTTTCAACATTATCGCAAAACAGACAAGCAGACTTTTTATTTTTAGTTTTGGATGAAATATCTTTTTGAGGTGACGAGGAAGATGGCAGAGAATTTGTGTTTTGAAGGTGAATGTCGTCATGTGCATCTGAAGAAGTAGGCAGCTCGTTTGAGGCAGCTGTACTCGAATGGTGTTGTTGTGTACTTATGGAACGGTGATCTTTTGTCGTAGTAGTGAGTTCGTCCTATAAAGTTTATTGTACATACACATACGTTGAACAGAAATTTTTATATCCACATATATTACTACTGTGTATACTTACAGGATCCGAATTTGTAGAAGCAATCGTTTCTTCATGTAGGTCTGAAGTCAGACTTGGAATCTGTAATTTACGAGAAATACCAAATTATACCTTAAATTATTAAATTATTTTTATTGGTTAGTTGAAGTCAACTCAAATAATTATGAATTTTTAGAGTTAACAATAACAAAAGAACTGTGTATAAATTAAAAATTGAACGATTACACGTATATATACATAATATTATAAAAGATCATGATGTGAACTCTTTTAATTGATTTAATTTCTACAATATTAATCTTTATTACCACGTATAAAATAAAACATAAAAAATATTGACTATTTAATTTTTTTTTTAATTAAATATTAATTCACGTTTGTCACATTCACATTTTGTCATATTCATATACTAGTAATCAGGATAATATTTTAATTAAATCAAAAGTCTTACTTACAGTTAAAGTTCTGCAAAAAATTTCAAATTCCTCTTTATCTTTGTTCTTCAAAACAGTTACTTTTTTAAGGCACTCAGTATGATAACCGAAATAATCGGTTGATTCCACTGTTAATAACAAGTCACAATACTTATATTTTTTTTTTTGCCGGAATAACAACATTGAATAACATTTTTTAAATGATGAATTAGTGAATTGGAGCACATGATTGAATTTACTACATAGAAAACACTTAGACATATTATAACTGCTATGTAACAGAAGTTATGTTTTTAAGAAATTTATTATATTAATATTATATGAATTAGACGAGAAAAACAATTTAAATAAAACTTATTACGAGTCCCAAAACAGCGTGGTTAGAATTCACAGTAAACAAACCTCGGCCCAGCTGCTTGACTGAGAACCCTATTCATCGGAGCATGCGCAATAGCTCAAAAAAAAAACATCCAGCTGGCATTTCGCATCCTTGTCTAACAAGTAGCGTCGTACGCTCGCTCTCTGTTACTTTATTTCTAATACCTAGCATCTTTTAGGGTAGGAAACTGAGATTTGCGGGCTTTTTTGAAAAGGCAACTTTATATAGTTGAAAAGAAAAAAAAATTAGCTTTAATTTGGTATAAATAAAATGAGTGTACAGTATAAACGAAAAGATTGAACAAAAATATACCTGTGTACACCTGGCTGCTTGGAGGTTGCGGCTAAGCGATCAGCAGCAACTATAACTTTTCAGATCCCTTGAATACACTATTGTGAAGTGGTGTAGGTTTTATTTCCATATGATGTAAACGAAATGCCTTCCTTAAAGTAAATTAATAATAATTTAATTAATAATACTGGCGGGCATTTTCTAATTGGCACCTGATGAAAATTGACTTCTCCTAGCTGTGAAAATACTTAAAAATTAAATCTTATCAATCTACATTATTAATGCACTAATTTCGCAGCCGGATCCCGTACTATTTCGTTTCATGGCTTCTTCCCTTGATAGGCTATCGGAAGAACTCGATTCTGATCAATGTGTACAAGTAAAAAAGTATTTTCCAGATCCTCGACATTTCCAACTTGTGCGAAGAAAAGATGTTTTCCCTTATTCATACGTGGATGATATTTCTAAGCTTGATCAAACAAAGTTTCCACAGAAAGACGATTTTTTCGATAAACTCACTTCCCTCCCAATTTCCGATGAGGACTACGAAAGAGCTAAAACTGTTTGGAACGCTTTCTCTTGTTCAACTCTCGGAGAATACTCTGACCTGTACTTAAAAACAGACGTTCTGTTATTAGCAGATGTTTTCGAGAATTTCCGAACAATTTGTATTACCACTTATGACTTGGACCCAGCTCAGTATTACACCGCACCAGGGCTTGCATGGGATAGCATGTTAAAATTCACTCGTATTAATTTAGAACTTTTAACCGATATCGATATGTTAAATTTTTTTCAAAAAGGTATACGTGGAGGCATAAGTCAATGCGTTCAAAGAATGCATTTCGCTAACAATCCACACCTCCCTATTGATGCTATTAATTTGTATGGACATAGTATGAGTCAACCCCTTCCTGTTTCCCACTTTCGTTGGCTAAACGAGACCGAAATTGATGAATTGAATGTTCTCTCTTTAGATGCTTCTTCTGAATACGGTTACGTACTTGAAGTCGATGTTGAATATCCCCAACACCTCCATGATTTACATGCTGATCTCCCTTTTTTAGTTGAAAATATTATTTCTCCTGCTAATGTTAATGGTAGAGTCAAAAAACTGATACCAAACCTTATAAATAAAACAAAATATATTGTTCATTATCTAACGCTGAAACAATCCCTTTGCAATGGACTAAAACTACTTAAAATTCATAGAGTTATCGAGTTTAAACAATAAGCCTGGCTCAAACCTTTCATCGATTTAAATACTCGAAAACGTAATTTGTCTGAAAATAAATTTGGGAAATCTTTCTTCAAATTAATGAATAACAGTGCTTTCGAAAAGACAATGGTGAACGTTGATAAACGAGTCGATGTGAAATAAGTAACTCATTGGCAAAATTCGGGTCGCTATCCTGGTGCTGAGACGTTAATAGCTAAACCTAATTTCAAAAATTCTAAGATTTTAACTCCCAACTTTGCAGCCATTCAGATGAACAAATTACGTATTATTTACGACAAAACTCTCTATATTGGTTTTACCATTTTGGATTTGTCAAAAGTTCTTATGTATGATTTTTACTACAGCTTTCTGAAACTAAAATCTCACCAAAATATTTCTTTGATGTATATGGATACAGATTCTTTCATTTTAAAAGTGTTCACTGAAAAATTTTACCGCGATATTGTTGAAAATATTCATTACTGTGATACTTCCAATTATCCTCGCGATAATAGTTTCAATATTCCCATTACCACATCCGTTATCGGTAAATTCAAAGATGAGTTTCCGAATAATGCTAATAAAGCATTCTACGGAACCGGAGCTAAAGCGTATTGTGTTGAAGCGGTTGACCAAATTGTTAAGAAAGCTAAAGGTTGTCTAACTCCGATGCAAGAAAATGTTTTCTCTCAGATAAGAAACCGTCTTTGAAAAGATTCACTTCAATTACATAAATTTCAACCATTACTTCAACGTCTTTCAATGCAATAACTAACGATTACAACTGACTACACTCGCCACGTTTAATCTTATTTATAATCATAATTTCTTTGGGGGAGGGGGTACACTAAATTGTAAACATATTACCATTTATGAATACAAATAACTACATCTCATAAAACGTTTTTTTTTATGGATCCAGCTGTTATGAGATGTGTCAAGCCCCAACCATTTCACGTAAACCATATCACCTCTACGTCGAAGTACTCGCTCCACCAAAAACACGTCCTGATGAGTAGCTTTCTGTAATTCGATACCATAAAATCCTCCTTTTATGTCTTCCCCATAATCATCTTTTAGGTAATACATAATTGGATCAGATAATTTTATACGGCTTATTGTAAATAGTTCGTTGGACCAATTCGGTGTATAACCTTTCCTAAACAATTCATAATATTTACTTATTCGCACCCGGTCTCCCACTTTAAACCGAATTTTTCGTAAATCCATCTTTTTTGGGTTGTTGTAAACACTTTTCAAAAGTGTTTCTTCGTTTCGTCTAGTGACTTTGTTTGGTTTCATTCCGATAGTTCTTATTGTTGTATTCATTTACTATATCTTGTAATATATTCAACCATTTGTAGGATCCTTGTAAACTAAAGCGTTGCCAGATTTTTGATTTTAGCGTTCTATTTACTCGTTCAACAACTGACGCCTTCTTCGTGCTATACGTTGAGTAATGGTTAATTTTATATTTTTGTATCACTTTTCTCACTTGTTCGTTATAAAATTCTTTTCCCAAGTCTGTTTGCATATTTTTAGGAATACGTTTACTTCTTTTGAAAATTAACTGTAAAGCTCTTCCAACATTTTCACCTGTTTTGCGTTTTACCGAATACGAATTTTGAGAAAACATCTATTATAACTAAAAGGTATCGGAAGCCTTTATTTTCTCTTGCATACGGAATCATTTCAACTAAATCGGCTTGAGGAAGATCATCCAATCGTTTAACAACTACCTTACGACGTGTGAAATTAATCCTAGCGGGTTATGTAGTTGTTTTACAGCATCTTCTTTCACATTCATTTTTTTCTAGTTATGAACTACGGTTGTTGATTTAGAACTGCTCGATTTTGTGCCACCTACTGCTCTTTGTTCTTAAATATTTAACCTTACTTTAATCTCCTTCGATTCTTTTTTTAATGATTCTGCCATTACCACTAATTCCATTTTGAGATCTTCTTTCTTTTTATTGGTTCCTTGAATTCCTTTATCTGTAAACTCCATAACTTTTGTACGCTCACCTTCAATGAAGGTCTTTATTAATTCAACGCTCGTATCTATATCTCTTTTCATGTCTTGCTCAATCTCAGTCTTCAGTTTCTTCGACAATTCTTTCTTCTAGCAAACGTTTCTACATCTTTACACTGTAGTTTTATTTTTGTTAAAAGAGAGTCCATGATTATACTACTATTCTTTTCTATTAAATCGTTCACCCAGTTTGTTATATACTTATCCCTTTCATTGTTCAAGTTCTCCATTTCTCTTTGCAAATTTTTCATCATGATCTCTATAGTATTGTTAAAACTACTCGTCAATTTTATATCAACTTTAGAGAGAGTTATTGTGAATTCTTTTCTTAAATCATTCAGTTTTCTATCACCTTCACTAACAGCAGTTTCCTTTACCTTTTCACATTCGATTCTTATGTGCTTTTTTGTTAACCTATCCTTTTCATGTACATACTTTTTTATAGCTGCGTGAAATCCGACTATAGGCTCATTCAAATGTATAATACGTTTCTTAGCTACGTCAACAAAATATAATACTTTATCGAACGCCTTTCTAATATCCACCACATCATCTTGTGATAAAAGAAGTTTAATTTTTTTTTTCAAAAATCGTACATTAACAGCGTCATGCTCATGCTGAGGATCCCCGATTCTAGTTAAGCGGTTATGATTAAAATCGTGAGCATTGCTAAATGCTCGCGAATATGATCGTTTTTTGTCTAATCCACGTCCAAACTTATCATCCATTCTAACAATTTGTTTATTCGATTATATTGCACTCACGCAACTCTTCTAAAATTGATTGCATTTCGTTTCCATGATTTGTGTTGCCTGCTTGTTAAGAACCAACCACCTTTAGAAGGCTTCGTTGTTTGCTGCCTTAAATTGTAGACTGCTCCCGAACGTTTTAATATATCCGCATAGTCTCTGCGTTCTTTAATTGATGTTGGATATTCAGAACTTAATTTAAACAATTGCTCATATAATCCCACAGTACCTGTGTATTTAAATTTTCCATCGATTACAACGTCTGGTCAATCAAAATCTACTTCGGAATCACCGATAAAAAATTTATTTGTGTCTAATTCGAATCGAACTTTGTCAAAACGGGGATTTACAATGTCAGTGTTAAATATACTACTGTCATACTCTTTGATAATTCCTTCTACATAATCTCGAGGTAGAGGATGGAATTCCTCCAAATATTCCCCAAATCGAGAGCTATTGACATAATCTAAGTATTCTTTTTTTGCTTGTTCGAACACACTCTCATCCGTTGATGGGTTAACTTCAAATACACTTTCTTCCCGTTAGAAGGAAGAGGACCTTGAAGTATGGTGCCTGGAGCATTCGAAGGATCAAGTTTTCAAATTTTTATTGGAGTTGATGATGCTGGAACGTCACTTTTCAACCAATTAGTAATGTCTGGTTTTAATTCCTTTTTAATCTCTTCGCCCAGCTCAGATTTCAAGTGAAGAAAAAGCGATTTTGTAATTGGTTGGTAGGTATGCTTGTTGCAATAGGAGATTCTGTCCCACATCGATTCCTTTAAGATTTGCAATTTCCTCTTTACTGCTTTCCTAACTTTGATTAGTTCTTTCTTTGATTTCACTTCCATGCTGTTGTTATAGTCGTCTTTTAACAATTGATTTCATTTCTATCAATTACATTACTATATATTTATCGAATCCTATACGATACTCCCCCCACATTTATACCACAATCCTTGTTAATCACTAGAAATCCGAATTTCTCTTTCAAACATTCTCCACATAATACTTTTAAATTGGTCAAAAGTCATGTCTACAGTTACATGATCAGAGAAAACGTGTTTAAGATTTAATTCGTCTTGTTTAAACAGTATTATTAAGTTAGCGTTATCTATAATTAAATGTTTAGGGATTTGAGCATATGTTTGGTTTAAATAAAAAGTGTCGATTGAGTTATGTCTTCCCATACTAAAGTATTCCCTTATCTTATTCTGATTATCATTCGCAGCATCATCAAAGATGAATACAGAATTAGGTTTTGCCTCTGATGGACCAATTACTTCATCAGAATCTCTATAGGGAAAATAACCAATTCCAGCAATTGGTTGCAATAATTCAGCTAAATTTTGGTTGATAGAACGACTTTGAATAAACATACACGTTTTCAAACCGTAAACCTTTTGGTTGCTCCAATAGTCCTATAATCACATTTGTTTTCCCACAGTTTGAAGCTCCAGCGACGATGCATCTTATTGTGGATGGTAGTAAAGGACCATGATGATTTATTTTCGTAGCGATGTTGAAGTCGCGATTGGTTATCGGTAGAGCAGATGGATGTTGTACTATCCGCATGTTTATTCATTATTAAACGATTTCGATGTGTTACGGATATATAAATTTAGAGTTTACGTTGATTATATAGTCAGTTGGTGCACAATAGTGAAAGCACTCACACTAAACCTGTTATATGAAACACACCGTTCTGAATGGTCTTATAGATAGATTACCTTTTGAATTACATCTCCCAGGTTATAACTTTTGTGGTCCAGGGATACGATTGAACAAACGATTAGCGCGAGGTGATGTTGGGATAAATCCTCTCGACGACTATTGTAAACTACACGATATTGTATACACAATTTCACCAAACATTTCACAACGTCAAATAGCAGACAAGGTTTTAGCACAACAATCTTTACGAATTTAAACTATCGAGGGTGCACTTTTTGTGAAGCATAATGCGAATATTTAAAAGAACAAAACAAATGGAAAGTTTCACCAAATTTTTATTGTTCTCGACAATATTGTTTCGAGCTATGTGCGCATTATCAAGAGTAACATAATACTGAAATTACAAATCTTACATGCTAATTTATAGGTAACTTAGTATAAGAGGGGATGAAAATTTTCCTAGTTCTATCTGGTTATTCACAATATTTTCTGAATTTCTTACAGCCTTGTTTATTTCTAAGCATTCTAGCATAGAAAGTTTTTTACTTTTAGCAATATGTACATGTAAATATTTAGTATTTTCTAAGTTTAAACTATGATTTAGGGCAACACAATGTTCGCTAATTCCTAATTTTATGTCTTTTTTATTTATGGATTTAACATGTTCAGTTATTCTAGTTTCAAAAGCTCGGCCTGTCTGCCCTACATATACAGCATAACAATCATCGCAACATAATTTATATATACCACTTTTTTGGTTTACGACTACCTTTGTTTGGCATTAACTAAAAGGTTCCTGAGATCCCTATTGTTACATTCTACAGCTGAAATATCTAATTTTTTAAGAACATTTTTGAATATGAAACTAACATTTTTTATATAAGGTAATGAGCAAAAATTGGTGTTTTGAATTCTATAACTGTCATTGTATAACATTTTTGTAGCTTTTTTATTTAATTTATTTTCTAGCAATTTATCAATAGTAGAACTCATAAAACCATTATTGTTAGCTATTGTTTTTATAGTGTTTAACTCAATTTTGAAATTTTCAGGTGATAAAGGTATGGATATTAATCTTTCTAAAAAGGAATTATAAGCTGCTAATTTTGTAGGTTTCGGGTGATTTGAATCTGCCGGTATAGTTGTATCTGTGGTTGTCGGTTTGCGATATATATTGAAACTAAGAGTTTTCGTTTTTCTGTATAGTGAGGTCTAAAAAGTTTAAACTACTATTAATTTCTTTTTCTATTGTAAAATTAATGTTACTATCTAAAGTATTTAAGTAATTTCGCAAAATGTCTAACTGTCTATTAGTGCCTGACCAAATACAGAACACATCGTCCACATATCTGTTCCAAGAATGAATATACTTGATAATTGGGTTTTTCGAGTTGAATAAGCTATGTTCTAAAGATGCCATGTATATTTCAGCTAATACGGGCGAGAAGGGAGACCCCATGGGGAGTCCATCCTTCTGTTTGAAGAATTTGTTGTGAAATTGGAAATAATTTTGATTTAGGGATAATTCCAATAATGTAATTAAATCTTTGCTTTCCATTTCTCCTAATTGACTATTGCTTAATTTATTTTTTAAAATTGATAACAATTTAGGTATATGAATAGAAGTAAATAAACTCGTGACATCGAATGATACAAGAATTGAATTGACAGGTAACTTAAGATCTTTGGTTCTATTAATGAAATCTAATGAATTTTTAACACTATATAACGAATGACAATTAATATTATTTAATATAATCACTAAGCCAACAGTTTTTATTATTTAGGACGTTATACAGTTCTGACTGAAATTAGTAATTCTGTTTCAGTGTTACTAAATATTACATTGCTTAAATTGATAACTCTATCATAGAATTGCACGGCTACCTGTTCATTAAAATCATTATTCAGTAAAAAAAAAAACAATATTGTCGAGAACAATAAAAATTTGGTGAAACTTTCCATTTGTTTTCTTCTTTTAAATAATCTTTACGAAGACTAAAGTCATCAGACGCGTCGATAGGTGAACGCTTGGCAGCTCTCACAGTTGCTTCAGCGATGAAGGCTAAGGAGAAACTTGGAATGGGACACAAACGACGGCGACGACTACGTCATCGAAAAAGAGGCGGTTGGATTCCGTTGGTGAAACTAAATAAGAGAAAACGAACAAGAAAAGAAGGATTTGTACCGTTTCATAAACTAGTAACAACTGCGAAACTTGTTCTTAAGAAAAAGAAGCCTCTGCAGTTGTTAGATGCAGCTAAAATTGCATTAAATCAAATTAATAGACTTGGAAAGAGATCTAAATATCCTAGAATCATTCCAATTCCAAAGACATATGGTTTTCTACCGCTCTCTCTGGTGGTGCTGCTGGGATAGCTTAAGCTGTTCAAGATGCTAAATCGGCACAGCAACAACCACAAGAAGCTAAACGTCATAACAATTCGATGGAAGCTATTGCTTTCGGAAAAAATATTTCGATTCAACCTACCCGTACAGGTTTAGGTTTATACCTTAAACCCTTTCAACAAACAAAAACGTAAAATTTTTCGTGATGTTACCTTATCGTCCTCTAACAGGGTAGGTATGTTATGTATGTTCTAGATATAAATGTCCAAATATTTATTTATTTATTTATTTATTTAACGGGAGGACCCTTTTACAGTAAAGTGTTACAAATTTTTTTCATAAGTTGCATCGAGTATATATAAATATATGTATACAAAGTGTCTTTACATATATTACAATGATGTAAGTCATGCATATAACAATGTGAGTTGTTGAAGTTTCTTCTTGATTGTTAGAATTGAAAGTTGTTGGTCAATATTAATTTTTTTTTTATTGAAAGATATCATTGCTCTAATAATTGGATGATGATCACAGAGATTAGAAGGTAATTTTGGAATAATAAATGTTATATTTCTTTCTCGAACTACTCGATTAGGTTGGTATTGTACAATTAAACTACTAAGGCTATTTGCATTAATTAAACCATTTTTTACTTTAAGTAAAAATACAATGTCAAGGTAATCAGAAAAAGATTTAATAGTCGGGATTTTGTATTTTGACATGTGATAAGAGTAGTCATGATTAAAGGGATCTATTGGTAATCCATCCAATGCTGCTACGAATCTTATGAGTCTATGTTGCACTTTCTCTAGTTCATACCATTGTTTGTTAACGGTAGGAGCCCAAATTTGTATTGCATAAGTTAAGATGGGTCTAACGTAAGCTTTATAAAGAGTTGTTATTGTTGTAATATTTTTAAAACCTTTAGACTTGTGCAAAATATAATATAGTTTTTTATATGCTTTACTAACAACATTCGTTACGTGAGAAGAGAAAGTAAAATCAGAACAAAAAAGTACACCAAGATCCCTCATCTCAAAAACTCTTAATAAGGCATTATCGTTAATTTTATAGTTATATTCAATTGAGTTAGTGCGAGAGAATGTCAGAATCGTACATTTATTAATGTTAAGACGTAGAAGATGAACCGGTGATATTCGTCGGGTCCAGCATCGAAGATGGAAGGACCTCTGAAGAAGCTCGCCACTCGTGCTAGCGAAACGTTAGGAAGAAATTCCAATCGACGACGGCCTTTAAACCCGACGAATATCACCGGTTCATCTTCTGGCCGCGAAAGCCTTTACCAATTTGTACGTAGAAGATTTTTCTCAAACCAAATATTTATATTATCAATATCTCTTTGTAGATTGACACAATCTTCTAACGATTCAATCATCTTAATTAACTTCAGATCATCGGCGTATAATAGAAAGTAGGAAAATTCGATGGCATCTTTGATGTCATTAATAAAAATGATAAAAAGTAATGCTCCAAGGTGCGAGCCTTGTGGAACACCTGATGGTGCAGATATCGATGATGAGAAATTATTTTTTAATTTTACAATTAAAGACCTATTTGACAGGAACGACGCAAACCATTCTAATAGATCGCTTTTACAGCCATACTTAGCAAGTTTTCGCAGTAATAACTTATGTGAAACCTGATCGAAGGCTTTTGCCACATCAGTATAAATTACATCAATTTGTTTTCTTTGGTTTAGTGCATCAATTATAAAATTGCATTGCAATGCTAGGTTTGTAACAGTGGAACGTGATGGAACGAAACCATGTTGTTCATCAATTATAAATTTATAAAAATAGGGCGACAATTTTTTGTACATTATTGTTTCATAAATTTTCGCAATAATATTTTGGACAACAATGGGACGATAATTATTAATTATTAATTTATCACCATTCTTGAAAGTTGGTTTTATAAAACCTTTTTTAAAGGCATCCGGATAAACATGCAGACATTGAGAAGCTTTAATTATAATCCAAATTGGTAGCGCTATATATTTAGCTGTTTTCTTAAGGAAAAGAGCATGTACTCCATCCGAACCTAATGGTAGATTTTCATTCAGATTCAATAATTCAAATTCAACTTCAGCTAATTCAATATTCACGTGCTCCATACCGATGCCATTTATGTCATTATTTACATTTTGACACTCCTCCATTAAGTCCGAATTATGATTAGTAATAAAACATGATGAGAAGTGCTCCGCAAAGTAGTTTAAAGTGTCATTTATATTCTTTGAAATTTTATCGTTATACTTAAAACCCTTAAATAAAGTGGTTTGTAAATTATTAGGTTTGACGTAAGACCAGAAATTACTACTGTTACTAATAATGTTGCTTTCAATTTGCCTAATATAATCATTTTTTAATTGAGATGCTAAGCAACGACAATGCGACCTTTGTTTCTTAAACTTATCTTTGAAAAAATCTGAGTTTGTTTGTCTATATTTAGAATGCAGCATTTTTTTGCAATAAATTTCTTTTCTTAGCATAGAATTGAACCATGGAGAACTGCTTCTAGTATGTAAACGAGAGAGAGGAGTGTGACAGGATATAATTTCAAAAAGTTTAGTGTAAAATTTGTTTAAAAGGTTATTTACATCCTGTTCATCCTCAAACACTGTGTTCCAACTAATTTCATTTAAATCATTGCATATGCTGATGTAATCTGCTTTTCTGAAATTAAAATGAACAAATTGGGACTCATCAATTGTTCGCGAAGAAGCATTGTATGTAAAAGAGAGTTCAATGGGGGGGTGGAATTTATCAATTTTGCACAGATCCTCAATCGCTTGATAACACTTAAAGCTATCAATATTTGAGAAAGTTAAATCTAATGAGTTACAATCATTGTGATGAGAGTAATGATTTTGAAAAATATAGTTAATATTACATTTGTTGACACAATGAAGAAGATGGTCTGCTGCTTTCCTTACTGCTGTTGCCGTATTAGAACCTATACGATGCACAAGTCTCCCATCAAAGAACCAACTAAAGCCTGGTAAATTAAAATCACCTAGCAGAAGATATGAGGAACTGTCATACTTTTCAAATATTTTGTCCAGATTCACACTCAGCTTATGAAACTCATCTTCAAATTGTCCTTTTGGCACATTATTATGCGGAGGCATGTATACAAGAATTAAAATTAAATCAATGTCACCAGTCACAATTTTCACAATAAGCTGCTCAGAGTGATGAGAGTGCCGTAAGAGAACTTCATGATAAATGTCGTTATGCAAGTAAAGCAAGACACCTCCACCTCTAGACTTCTCAGAGATAATAGTATTTCTGTCACATCTGATGAGAACATACGAGTTTAGAGCAAAATTGTCATCTTCATTGCTTGTAGTAAGCCATGTTTCTGTTAGTGCAATGAAATCTAATTTTGTTGATGCGGTAGAAATATTGTTATCGAATATAGCAAATTTATTTTTAAAGCTGCGTATGTTTTGATAATAACCAGAGATAAGTCCTCCCCTTATTGGTTTTTTTGCTTTTGCTTTGGTTTTTCCTGAATAATTGTGGGAGTCGAGTTGATGTATTTTATTTTAAGATTATTTTCACCATTTTCACATCTAGATTTATATTGCTGTAGTATGTATTTAAGATAAGCTCTTTGAGCTTCTGTTCTGTCACTCTTACACTGCAGGTCATGGGAATTCCATGTGTCTTTTTGGCGCAACATCCAGAGAGCAAAGTCTGATGAGGTTAATGAAACTCTTAATGGACGAATTTTATTGTTTGTTTTCTTTCCAAGTCTGGAAATGCTGTAATCCACCAAAGTGAAAGGAGGATCTTCAAGTAGTGAAAAAATAAATTTTTTTTCATTAGTTTCATTATCTAGTTCTTTCACACCAAAGATCAATACATTTTTCTTCTTGAGATCCCTTTCATGAGCTTCTTGCATGTATCGCTCCCTATTTTCCAAATTATTTTCTTCATACTTATGTTCTAGTATCTGGAAACGCAAGTTGACATCCTCAATGTCGTTAGATGCTTGAGTTTCTAAACTTAAAATCTGAGATCGTACACTGTTTAATTGGGTTTTTAAATCAGTAATTTCCTTTTGATTCTCTTTTATGTTTCCCTCAATTTTACCAATCTTATCATCAAGGTTTGTAATATTATTATTGATTGTGGCAACATCAAATTTCAGTTGTTCCAAACCACTCTTAAGTTCATCTTTCACACGTTTTTGAAAATCAGCAATAAGTCTTCCAAGAGCCTCATCAAGGTATTCTTTTGTAATTTGGCTTTGAGCGGTATCAACAGAAACTATCGGTACATTCAGATTATGATTATTACTGCCAGTTAGTGCTGCTGTATTAGACCTTAGATTACGAGAAGTTTCTGATACGGTTTTAGATACGCTGGCATGAGCATTAAACGGATTGATTGCAGTACTGGCAGTTGGCGAAGTTCTGCCAGATTTTGGATCACAACATTTATTAACACACCCTTGCTTAATTCCACTTTGCTCCGCACAGGCTTTATGGTAGGCTTGAGAACACTTGGTGCATCGCAGACGGTTCTCCTCTTTAACAGATTTTTTACAGGCAAGGCAATCATCAATAGTAATTACTTTATCGTCCTTGGTGTTCGTTTTTGTAGATTTAATTTTAGTTTGATTTGAATTACTATCAGCCATGGCAATGAAGTTTTTTTTTTTTTTTTTTTTTTTTTTTTTTTTTTTTTTTTTTTTTTTTTTTTTTTTTTTTTTTTTTTTTTTTACACGTGTTTCGAGCTCTCCTTAACCACTTAGTTGTTGTGGAAATCTGCGGCTTTCGAATAATAAGGGAAGTTAGGGCTCCTGCTCAAGTGGATTAAACTTTTTGTCCAAAAAAGTGGTGGTGGTGGGCGTTCCCTGTTGTGTACGATGTTCCGGAAATTCTCTCACTATGACCATTAATATTACATTACGTACGTCACTACAAATACTTTATTTTTTCTTGAAAGTGTAGCTCTACTAACTGTTATTCCACTATAATTACTATTTCGGAATAAATGCTCACGTATTTACCGTGTTAAGCAGTTTTTAATGAAAAAAAAAACCACATTAAACGTATTTTATCCTTTAAATCAACCCACGTACGTCCGTACTGTTCGACCAACGAATGAATAAAAATATGGTATTGTTTTTAGTCGTCGGCGTGTTTTGTTTATGTTATTTGGCTTATGATTGGTTGAGGAGTGTGTGGGGGTTGTGTCTTGTTAATATTTGTGGGCGTGTTTTGTGTATGCTGTTGTTTTTTGGTTGGTTAAGGAGTGGGATGTCTATGTAATAAAGAATGGAAACGTGTTTTTGTTTATAATGGAGGTGGGGATATGGGTCTTGTGTTAGAAAATGGCGACGACGACGACGGAGGTAATAGGATGCGTATTTGTATATTAACGAAGAAGGGGGCTTTATTTTTAGTTGAACAACAAAATGGCGTTGAGGATTTAAATTATGTCGAATGAATACTCTTATGGTTTTATATATTAATTAAAAAAAAAAGAAAAGTTACACTTTAATAGTATATCTAATATCAGTTTTGTATTTGCTTACATAGTAAACAATTCCTTTTAGGTGGAGCAGGACCAGGTTATGATAAGGCGTCATCATGTTGTAATGTTCAAAACATGGACATTCTTCTTTGAATTCTTCATCGTTTCTTAAATACTCTGGTAGTTTATTCCATGCGTAGTAGCGGTTTAAGTAATTAAGTGATCTAACAAGTATTGTCTAGGTAAAACTTGAATTTATTAGCTAGTTAAATTGTTTAGGAAATAATTGTGTTCTTTTAGTTTTTTGAGAACTTTGTTAATATTAAACATTTCACTTCTTATATCTTCCATGTTTACTTTGATAATAAATTAAATTTTGCTGTACCTCTATAACACTGTTTAATTTTTGTGAGCTCTTATCTGCTTTATGTTTACGTTCATACTGAATTAAATTAAACTATGGGCTTTGATTTTAACAATATATTATTTATTTATACAACTTATTAATACAAATTATAACTAACCTATTTAAATTAAATTATCTAACTTACAACTAATCTCCCCCCTCATGATTAAAACTGGAAATGTAATAAATTTATTAAAATATTTATAATTAAAAACTCATTAGGTACTTACCTAAAGTTTAATATACAGTCATGTACTTGACTACTTTTATATTAAATGTTTTACTTTCTATGGTTAATCGTCTTTGTGTTTACTTGTGTATGTTTAATTGTTTATTTAATTCGGTTGTAAAATTCGGCTGGTCTAAGCTTGTTCTGAACCTTCCACACTGTAATTTCTCCATCACATGTTGTAAACCTATACCATTTGACTACATTTAATGATAGGAAACACGTCCATGGGACTTCTTCTTTAAAAGCAATAGTGTAGATAACCATATTTTTGTAACTAAAAGGGCGTTAATTTTATTAAACTACTTATTTATAATTAAAAAAAAACATTACTTACCAATTGTTTTAACAATGAAACACAAAAGGATATTTTTATACGTATTTACTAACAATATCGAACGTGTGTAAGTTTATATTTATCTCTAAGTCTGAAAGTTTAGCCTTTTATACTAACCCACACGAGCACCAATCCTGAATTAAACGAATGAGGGCAAAGTAGGTTTTTACGAAATGTGTACATTTTTTTAGACGAGAACGATTTTAATAAAAATATCATAAGTATGTAAAAGAAGTAAAAAAAACGAAATACACACGTCTAGCTTGTTAGTATCAAAAACATGTAGGTATATCGAAATCAGTAAACCGGAGAAAGTAAAGCAACTGGTGATAATAATAATAAATATTTCTGTGGGCATTTTTTTAGACGCGGATGATTTTAATAAAAATGTAATAAGTATATAAAAGAAGTAAAAAAAAACGAAATACGCCCGTCTAGCTTGTTAGCATCAAAAACATGTAGGTACATCGAAATCGGTAAAACAGGTGAAGTGAAAAGACTATGTAATGAATTAAACGAACAAGAGAAAAATACTATTTCAATGAATTATATGTTTTTATTATTCTTTAAAAAATACAGTTTAATAGTATCTAATAAAAAAAAGAAAACGCATACACATAATAATATTTTAAACTATTTTTTTTACGTCACCAGTCAGTGGTGAATATTCGATCAATTTATCGTGTAACAATAGACAATATGCTTATTTATTATTGGGAAGAGCAGCTGCAGTTTGAAATTCAATCTTGACATCAACTGGTCAAGTTTTAATGATTTCATTCTGATACGTACAATCGATCACCACAACTGGCGCTATTTGTTTAAATTTTGTTACATCTAACAAAGGTAACGGGTTACAACCATAATATTTCTCTTGAAATTTCGAGTACATATGATGTAATAGAGCATACCTATTTTCTACATAGGAAATATTTAGATTCTCATATGGATATACTTCAGAGTTTAAATATACTTTTAAATTAGTAAGTTGACAGTGATCAAAGTTACTAAAGTCAGCAATTTTCTTGTTTTGCTTATCAGTTTGCAATACGAAAAGAATAAATCTTGGTTTTTCCATTTGATTACTGGTATCCACCCGCCATACAATGTTGTTAGTAGGGGAAGATAACCGATTCTAAAACAGAGGAGTGAGGAGGGTGATTTATTACCATTAAAACCTGAAATAAGTATGATGTAATGATTGATGTATTGTAATGAAAAGTGGGTCAAGGTCATAAATGTATGAAATCGAAGGGAAAGGGAAAGGGAAGGGAAGTTATTGATAAGGAGAGCTAAGAAGAGGATGATTGCCTCAGAATAGACCAAAAAAGTTGACGTCTCTGCTGAGCTGTAGTGCAGAGTAAACAGAGAAGTGTATGTGTATCATCGATTTCGTAAACCATACCAGACTTTTCGCAGAGGTATGAGCCTTCCCCCTGACGACAAGGTCGACAGAAATGGTTTACAACATCACAATGGTATACTCTGCAGCTCTCACACAAAAGCTGAGGTCTGTTGTCAAGACATTCCTGACAAGAAAAACCTGTTTCTTCTGTACAGCTTTCGCGAAGACGTTTGCAAAACACACACTGGAGTAGGGTGGTGTTCCAAGGAGTTTTCTGCCTGAAAGGCGTAAGCACAACAGATACACGGGAAAGGTTCATGTTACAGTGGGAAATCCTTCCGAAGAAGTGATGCTGTTAGCGAGTTACAGCGGTTTAAATAGGTAGAATGAAGGAGGGGATAGTTGTGGGGATAATGCCGCGGTGGTAAGCAATAATAAGGAGGAGTGTTTAGTGTAGTAACACAGCAGTGGTGGAAGAGTATATTTATAAGTAAATACTGTAATTGTGTTACAGTTGAAACAGGTCACAGAAGATAGAAAGAACCAGAGTGGTATGAATTCTTCGGTAGAGTAACCGTCTAGATCGTGACGAGCCTGGTCCCTGTCGTACCATGATGTACAAAGGTAACACTGCAAGACATGATACTGCGAGGACTCGTGGAACATACCAGTCTTATGACATAGATACCCTTGTCTGCAATTAGGACAAGTTCGGTTCAAAACGTCATTTGAATAAATGTTACAGCTGACACAATACTGAAGGGGTTCCATACTGCGACATGAAAAGCAAACAAAGCCCTGTGTTTGGTGACTCAGGTGAAGACACAGTTGGCACTGCAACTTTGTAGTAGCAGTGGATTGCAAGACTTGACTAAACGGTTGGACCACGATGATAGCATGTCCAGGTAAGGAGTAATTGCTTTGGAGGAGTGTACATTGTCCTTGGTTGACAGACGTCATGTTATCGTAAGGACAGGTGGAGAGTGACTGGTGTTGAAGAGGGAAAGATGATTGCTTAAATAGTGGGAAAGAGGTGGGGAGAAGAGTGGGAATAAAAGAGGGGATGTTTTAGATGTAGAAGGGGAAAAAGATGTTAATTTGCTATAAGAAGTGTAAGAGAAAAAACCAATTGTAAATTAGTAGTTGAAAAAGAAGATAGGAAAAAGAGAGATGCCATTATCTGTAGAAATAGACGAAATAGGAATATGAGATATGATACAAAACGGTATGTCTGAAGAACCTAAATAAGAATATGGAAAAAAATTTGGAAAAAAGAAGAAAAAAATTTTTCACCCCTAACATAAAATGTTGTGTAACTATTGTACGAAGCGAGTTGTAGGAACAAGTGACACATGAAAATGTAGGTAAAAAGATGTCGATTAAGAAGATAAGAAGGGCAGGAAGGAATTGTGGCAGTTGAAGAAACGGTAGGGGTAAAAGTGTAAAAAATGACCTTTAAAAATTTTTTGAACCATAAGGACACGAAATCTCGACGTCTTTTTCGAGACGCAACTTTTCTTCTTCCCCCACAAGCTGCGTCTCTCTCTCCCGAACTTGCGAGATTCCGTCTTGAACACGATGAAGGTCGTCTTTAAGACGAGCTAGGTCAGCTTTAAGACGAGCTTCATCGTTTTCAAGACGGGTCTTGCAATTTCGTACTTGGGCGAGCTATTTGCTCAAACTTGCGTGAGCATCTCGCTTCCTCTCCCAAGCTGACGTCAGTGCCGCCATCTTCTGTTGGATGCGATCGGCACTTGCCATGGCGCTTTCGAAACGATCCATTTCCTGCGAAAGCGTCAAGGGGGTGTCAGGCAGAGGTGAAATGGGCGATGGAGGCATCGTCACATCTGTGGCACATGCACCGTCTTCCACAAATACACCATCTTGAAACGTTGGAGTCGTCTTGGGTAACGTTACTGCTGGGGTTGCTGTTGTTATTTTTGACGTGGACATCGTCGCCAAACAGCTCCACGTCGGAGACGTCACTACACGTCTTCGTTTCAACCCCAGGCTAAACTTACTTTTTGCTACACTTGTTGTGGCTGTAGCAACCGATAACGCCACCATTGTTGTGACGACTCCAATCATATCGTACTACAAATAAAACGTAATTGTTTTAAAAATTATATTATTATTCTAATACATTTCAAACTATATTTCTTTCTACTTACAGCTCCCGTCCTCAACCTTCCAAATCGGGATTTCGGCACCGCCGGCTTCTTAACGTTCTTGTTATTCACCATTTTAAAACAATTTTCTAACACAACGTTCTTCTGCAACGACGTTCAAGAACAGAATGAGAGAACGCTCCGGTTAGCAACTCCTCTCCGCTTACCCCTACTTCCTCCTATACAACAAGTTCTTCGCTTGTGAACCACCGTCGGAATGTGGTTAGCAGACGTGACGTCACATGCAGAGTGAACACCTGCCTTTTTGTGTAACACGCATGCGTGGTTGTTCTTCATAAACACACACAGACGTGACTTCTTCTCCACGGTGAACACCTGCGTTTTTTGCTAATACGCATGCGTGAATAAACTCATCACACACATACAGACATGACTTGTCGTCCACGGTTAACACAGCCGTTTTTTGCAAATACGTATGTGTGAAGAAGCTTATCACACACAGAGAAACATGACTTGTCCGTCCACAAAGGACACCTGTGTTTTCTGTTAATACGCATGCGTGAAGAAGCTCATCACGTACACAGAGACATGACTTGTTCTCTACAGCGAACACTTGCGTTTTTGTTATACGCATGCGTCAACAACTTCATCATCGTAACCGACTTACTCTGATGTCGCGCTCACATGTACAGTTTTACCCTTGTGTCCTCGAACCGAACCCTTTACGTCTATATATACAATTTGGAATTCGCAAGCTCATGTTCTTTCACTTCGACAATATCTATCACAACGTTCGTACGTATTACTTTTACGACAACCTAACAATAACTCAGCAAGCAATAATTTTACATTTGTCGATGACTCCCCTTGGAAGCCGGGCTGTAGTATACTTGTGTCACACATGCCTCCTGTTGTCAGTGGTCCTCCGCATTCGTAACAATGGTGATGGTGTCTCCCGTGCAGGTGTAATATGAAAACGAACACAACATCCTCACATTTACAAACCACTTCCCCCACTTCGTCTTCTACATAACAACTGTTACACAATAGCAGCGTTGTATTTTCATGTACATTTAACAATACTCTTCCTTCGATGCAGGTATATTCATTAATGTTGTCACACACACTATGTCTCAGAATATGTTCCAATGAGGTAACACTGTCCAAACTATACTTGTGTTGAACATAACCATTAATTTTTTGTTTCTCGCTATTTTCAAAACTCTCACCGCTCACAAGTAGAAACTGTCGTTAATTGTTTGGAATATTTAAACCTGATCGCCATGTTTGTATCCACGCGTCCTCACATATGTTAGCACCGAAGTCTGTGTGATATAGTATATGTAGTCTACCGTCTTCTCTACCACTAAACAATTCGGATAATGAACGATTCTCGAATCATGATGTTCTACAAACGAATCCCATGCTGTCTACACCATTACTACATGTATAACTTAATATTCTTTCTATATTAACTACTCCGACGATTCTCGCTTCACCCCACTCTTATCTTCCTCCTCCTCCAAATCTTTTCGCCCCATTCCTTTAAACTCCTATAAATATCCATACCTTCCGTTTGTTCAGCAGAAGACTTCTACACTCCAACAATATTCACTATAAGTATACAATTATATACAATGTATTATTACATCGTTTTAACTGGAGACCAAGTTCAATTATCCAGGAGAACGTATAATCTCCTTATTAAGAAGGTGTTTTCCACCATTGAGGGTGAGGTCACCGTCATGACCATAGAGGACCAAAGGCGTCCTAGCGAATTCTGTCAGCACATCCAGCATTACCTTCGAAACATTCAATGGACGGGATCCGGTTCCATCCAATTTGTGACAGTGGGATCTCTGCTGATGTAGAACAAGAGTAGAGTAGAGTTATTTTAATTGGATTTTAAGATTTCTTGTATTTTTTAATTATAAATATAGAATAAGTTATGTATATATTATAGTAATAAACTTTTTAATAATACATCCTTCTTCTTCATTTTTAAACTACCTAAAACACATTGATCTCATTCAAAATTACTATCTTGAAAGTGTGATACAGATAAGTTACAACAGCTATCAGACTTCTATCCCACTTGAAACAACACCTCCGTCGTATGTACTACATGAGGAGCGGTAATGTACAATACGTTCTGTTGGAGATGTTAAATGGTACAGACTTCTGTGATTAAAAACATTGTTATATACGTGTATAACTGTTTATATAAGTACTTCTAACCATCTCTCCCTCATTTACTTTTTCCAACATATCTCCAAGACAAACTTCCCTTACAACATGATTATCTGTAAAGTTTAGTATACCATACAAATGGTACAATAACCGCTATGGTTCTCTCAACAGCCCCAACAACACCTCATTCCTATAACAACATTTCTTTAAGACAAACATCTCATACAACTTGCTTATTTGTAGAGTATATTACAACAATTCTATAAGTTTCCCTAACCAGCTCCAACTTTACCTCTGTCCCATGGATTGCAAGGGGTCCGCTTCGATATATCACTTGCGAAACGTTTGTTATTTAATAGTGATTTAGGTTAAGTAAACAACTTTTAAAGTCAGTACTTCTTTTGAACTTCTGTGTTTCTTTATCAACCTTTCTACAAAACTACCTTCGTCTTAGTGTGCTACATGTACATTCCAACTGTTACCCACACACTTTTACTAAGTTCTACTCGATCCACCACTTCTGATTCAATCACATCATCATTTCTTTACTTTACTTTTTACGATTCCTTCAAATTCATATGTCACACTGCTAGTTCAATATCTCTACACACATTAACTTCCCTACTTCTATCATGCTTCTACCTGATGTAACATGTATCACTTTTTTGAAAAGTATGTCATTCATTACCCTCCTACTAACACTTTCTGCTTTTATAACAAAATATTAAAAGAAAAACAACTTTATAATACAATTTTTATTTTATTATGCTTTTTACATTAAAAGTTAAATTGTTCATTTACAAGTCTTTTTAACTGTGCCATTTTATTTTCCATCTCTTCTAGCCCTTTCCGATTTTCCATCATCCATCTACTACCGTTTTCCAAATTTCTTTTCATGTCCTCTAAATCCTTTTCTTTCTTGCGAATTTGTTCTATCAAAAAAGCATTCTTCATATCCTGTTCCTTCATTTCGGCCTCCCTTTTCTGTTTTTCTCGGTGTATAGCCTTCGTCGCTTCTCGTAATTGTTCCACTACCTTTGGGTATTCAAACGTTCCACCCGACATCTTCCTATGATACGTTCGCTTCTTCGGTTTCATTATTATACCTTTACTACGTCCTGATGTTGTTCGCGATGTACTTGCCACAGGCACTATCGCTGTTTCGCTGACTTCATTCCCATTACCTACAGTTGTTGTCATCGATTTCTCGTTGTTAAAGAACTCGTCCAACACCGCTGACAGATCAGACTCTTCCAGATTATACATTGGTATTTTACCAGCAACACTTTGTACCTGTTCTGCCATCTCACTTCTATTCTTATTATTGTATATACCTCTCTCTACTACAATTTCTGAACTTATTACTCGTTTCCTCCTTAATTCTCTCTTAAATATCTTTTACCCCTCTCTTAATACTCCCACCGTTTCCACTTCTCCCACTCCTTCCAACTTCTGTACACTTTTATATCTACTACGCACACAGTCATCCTCAGTCTTTGTCGGTATCTATCCACAGCTACTAACCGATATGATTCGTTGCCCGGACTGCGATATTTCGTTTACGCGATCTGACAATTTAAACAGACATCGAAGAACTTCCTGTCGTAAACGAGCACAGTGTGATCCTAAATCGTCTGTACCGACTAAAAAACTAAAGTTTGATACACCTTCTACCACTTCTGACCGGTGGTGTGAAACCTGCAAAATTTATTTTCCTCACTCTTCGTACAACGGTCACCTACGCACCATACATCATAAGAAAAAGTGTTGCTCACCTCTAGAGGAGGGAATCAGTTTCCTTGCCTCTGTTTTCGTTAACAGGATTGCTTCGTTTCGTATCACGTCTACGAAATACCACCTTTCGTATACCGACTTTTTCAGTGACATTCTCGACAAATGCTTGCGGGTAATACGTAATCAGATACATCTCCACGACGCGCTTAAAATAAATCTCGAAGTTTTCGGACGTTACGTGCACGAAACGAAACAGTTGATTGAAATTAAATCTTTCAACACTAATAATAAAGTTGTGACGCGATCGATCGATCTTTCCAATCTTCTACAAAATTTCTTCGATATCCTTGAGACCAAAGCGTCTGAGTTTCAAGAACGAGAGTCAGGTATGTAATAATTTTGTAATATTTTTAGTTTTTGGATTAGCAACGGTTTACATTTTCCCATCATCTTCAATTACGTTTCTTGTTTCTACAGGATGGAGTTTAGAAAGGGTTCTTTTCCTCGAAATCAACGTTAACAAGTACAATCCGCTGAGAGCGTCTTCTTACATCCCGTTACCTAGACAAATTCTACTAAAGAGGGCGGTTGTGAATGTGAAAAACGATGATCAAGCCTGCTTTGCGTGGGCAATAACGTCGGCTTTGTTCCCAGCACAAGCAAACCCGCACAGAACTACTTCTTACCCCCACTACTCTCACACCTTGAACTACGAGGGTATTCAATTTCCTATGAAATTAACCGACATTCCCAAATTTGAATCGAAAAACCATTGCTCTGTGAATGTCTACGGAACTGAATCCGTTTTGAGAGATGGGAAGTGGATCTGGGAAACAGTTGGTCCCCTTTACTTTTCACCCATCAAGCAAAGACTGCACTTCAATCTTTTGTTGCTCGACGATGATCGTGGAAATAATCATTACTGTTGGATTAAGGACATGTCTCGTTTACTTTCTCAACAACTTTCCAAAACACGACATCGGAAATTCTTATGTGATGGCTGCTTACAGTATTTCTCCACAGTAGCCCACCTCCATCGTCATCAGCAATACGATTGTAACCATGTGTACAGTAGCCTTCCTACCGGTGATTGTAAAATGGATAAAATGGGTAGGTTGGTCCCCAATCATGTTTTGAAATTTGACAATTATCAGAAAAGGATCAAAGTACCCTTTGTTGTTTATGCTGATTTTGAAACAGTATTGCAACCCATTCATACATGTTTTCCTTATCCTTATAAAACGTCTACGACATCTACCAACAAACATCAGCCCCATTCGTTTGCTTACTTGATTAAATGCTCTTTCGATGATTCACTCTCCTAATTCAGATCGTATCGGGGGCCTGACTGCGCTAACCAATTTGTTAAAACTTTGGATGAAGACGTTTACGATATTTATCACCGATATTTGAAGATCACGGCTCCCATGATACCCCTTTCAGATGAAGAAAAACGTCTTTTCTCCGAGGCTACCTCTTGCAATATTTGTGAGGAACCGTTTCTGGACGATGATGTTAGGGTGCGTGATCATTGTCATTTAACCGGTAAAGTGCGATTAGGGGCCGCTCACTCCAGATGAAATTTAAATTATAAACTTTCCAACTTTGTACCAGTTTTTTTCCACAATCTTTCCGGTTACGATTGTCACTTTTTTTTAAAAGAAATGGCTGTGAATGATGTTAAATTCACTGTCATAGCTCAAAATAAAGAAAAATACATTTCCTTTACCAAATTATTACGAGTTGATACGGTTCGAAATGATTTGGATAGCTCAGCTCAAAATGTGTTTGTGAAGATTAGATTTCTCGATTCCTTTCGTTTCATGGCTTCTTCCCTCGATAAGCTGTCGGACGAACTCGATTCTGATCAATGTGTACAAGTAAAAAAGTATTTTCCAGATCCTCGACATTTCCAACTTGGCGCGAAGAAAAGGTGTTTTCCCTTATTCATACGTGGATGATATTTCTAAGCTTGAACAAACAACGTTTCCACAGAAAGACGATTTTTTCGATAAACTCACTTCCCTCCCCATTTCCAATGACGACTACGAAAGAGCTAATACTGTTTGGAACGCTTTCTCTTGTTCAACTCTCGGATAATACTCTGACCTGTACTTAAAAACAGACGTTCTGTTATTAGCAGATGTTTTCGAGAATTTCCGAACAATTTGTATTACCACTTATGACTTGGACCCAGCTCAGTATTACACCGCACCAGGGCTTGCATGGGATAGCATGTTAAAATTCACTCGTATTAATTTAGAACTTCTAACCGATATCGATTTCAAAAAGGTGTACGTGGAGGTATAAGTCAATGCGTTCAAAGAATGCATTTCGCTAACAATCCACACCTCCTACATTATAACACCTCCGTCCCTACTTCTTATATTATGTATTTGAATGCTACTAATTTGTATGGACATAGTATGAGTCAACCCCTTCCTGTTTCCCACTTTCGTTGGCTAAACGAGACCGAAATTGATGAATTGAATGTTCTCTCTTTAGATGCTTCTTCTGAATACGGTTACGTACTTCAAGTCGATGTTGAATATCCCCAACACCTCCATGATTTACATGCTGATCTCCCTTTATTAGTTGAAAATATTATTTCTCCTGCTAATGTAAATGGTAGAGTTAAAAAACTGATACCAAACCTTATGAATAAAACAAAATATATTGAATCGACGAGGCTTTAATTTCTTGTAACTCCATAATAATGAAAAAAAAAACACACGTTTAAGTTACAAACTTTTATTGTAAAACCACAATAATTATTTCGCCGACACAGCGGCTTCTTCAGGTGGAAGAATAATATGATATTATTATTATTATATTATTCTTCCACCTGAAGAAGCCGCTGTGTCGGCGAAATAATTATTGTGGTTTTACAATAAAGTTTTGTAACTTAAACGTGTGTGTTTTTTTCACAAAATATATTGTTCATTATCTAACGCTGAAACAAGCCCTTTGCAATGGACTAAAACTACACAAAATTCATAGAGTTATTGAGTTTAAACAATCAGCCTGGCTCAAACCTTTCATCGATTTAAATACTCGGAAACGTAGTTTGTCTTAAAATAAATTTGGGAAATCTTTCTTCAAATTAATGAATAACAGTGCTTTCGGAAAAACGATGGAGAACGTTGATAAACGAGTCGATGTGAAATTAGTAACTGATTGGCAAAATTCGGGTCGCTTCCTTGGTGCTGAGACGTTAATAGCTAAACCTTATTTCAAAAATTCTAAGATTTTCACTCCCAACTTTTTAGCTATTCAGATGAACAAATTACGTATTGTTTACGACAAACCTCTCCATAATGGTTTTACCATTTTGGATTTATCAAAAGTTGTTATGTATGACTTCTACTACAGCTTTCTGAAACTAAAATATCACCAAAATATTTCTTTGATGTATATGGATACAGATTCTTTCATTTTTAAAGTGTTCACTGAGAACTTTTACCGCGATATTGTTGGAAATATTAATTACTTTGATACTTCCAATTATCCTCGCGATAATAGTTTCAATATTCCCATTACCACATCCGTTATCGGTAAGCGGTTGACCAAATTGTTAAGAAAGCTAAAGGTGTTAAGAAAAACGTTATTAAACTACATCTGGGAGTTAATGATTATCTTCGCGTTATTAGGGACAATTCCACCATTATAAAATGTATGAATGTTTTTGTTTCTGACCTCCATACTATGTACACCCAAATGAAAACTAAAGTAGCTCTCTGCCCTAAAGATGATAAACGTTTCTTAATTCCCAAAACAACTAATACGCTTCCTTGGGGACATTATTATATAAAAAACTCGGAAAATTCCATTTCAAAGTTAAACAGTCACGTTGAACTATTACAGTTTTTCTTAATTGGTGATTGTTTATATTTATTTGACCGGTTATGTTGATATATTAACATAATTAATAAAATAGAGAGAGAGAGAGAGATAATCTTGTTTCTTTTACACCAGCACACTAATAAGTAATGTTATAATTATACAATAGTTGTATCTTATATATTATTTTTCTTCGCAATAGGTCTTAAATGTAGCCTGATTGTAATCTTTTCGTTCCGAAAATCAATTACATTTCCATCTTGATCAACTAATTTAATAACAATCGAAGAAATGCTGTTTGTGGTTATTACAGGTAAATAAATTATATTATTGGGGACTTCGTTTATTTTACAGCCTGGTAAGACATCAGTTGAAAATTCATGAATCGTATGAACAGGTCTATCGTTCATTAATGCTCCTGATATTATATTACATTCTACACGAATATTGTTTACCTTGTTAATATTAACAGGTAAATCAGACCCTGCATATTTATTTGGCTGTATTGTACGTTTACTGAATCCCAATAAGCTTCCAATAGATCTCTCCTTATTAAAGTAAATAGGATATGTTGATTTAACTTCTGTTTGAAGGGTGTTGGTATTAGCAGAAATTATAACTTGAGGTTTAGTTGCTGTTTGCTTCAATTGCATATCGATATATGCGCTTATATAATCAATTTTATATGACCCAGTAGGTAATGCAATTACTTCGTTTCCCACATGAAACAAATTATTACTGTCGTCAACGCTAGGTATAGAGTTGTAGGTGTATAAGATAATAAAGCCACATTCATAAGGTTCGTTTAACTCTATAGGTGGAAAGTACGTGGTTTGCAATATTGACGAATTGCCTGTGAACATAAGAGTTCTAGACATGATGAAGTTGTAAATAAAACTACCATCTAAGCAATTACCTTTTTTTATTTATATGTTCTTTCATACAGAAATTTTAAACATAGATGACCACATATTACAGAATTACCAGTTGATATCTATCATAATTGTATTTAATGGTTTTTCCTAAATTCCTATTACCTTAGGCGGTTTAAGATTTCCATAACTATCGTAATATTCAATTTTATCATCATCTTTATAATACGCTACCCAATGAGTAGCCGGTTTGTTTGATTTATCCAAATTTACGATTCCACATTCTCTTTGACGAGGCTTTTGTGGTAGTTCGTCTAGCATAAAAGTTCCTCTATAGTTTGGAATATATCTTGTAAACTTAGGCCGCTTTCTGACTTGTCGGTGTAGCAGCGGTGCGGTATCGGTATGCTCGGTATACGCGGTACCGAATGCTTACTGAGCACCTATATTTCAATACGGTCTTCCTGACTTGTGCGGCACGTGCGGTAGAGGAGTGATATCGGTTCGGTATACTGCATCGCGGTAGAAACGTCCAGTGGCCGCTCGGGATTACTGCATGAGACATCATACAATATCTCCATCACTCAAGGAGGACGACATCTTCTTGTGACGGTACAAGCGGTTCTGCTCCGTTTTATGCCGAAAACATACCGATAGATGTGTAAATGCAAGCAACGCGGAATCGTTTCGGTACCAACCACTTCGGTACCGCACCGCTGCTACACCGACAAGTCAGAAAACGGCCTTAAATAAATCTATTTCATTGAGTGCTCTCACTGGTAGCATTTTTAATAGTTTTTTGGTTTTAAAAAAAGGCCCAATCCTTTGCGATGCGGTTTCAGAAATAATCCTCTACCAATGGCTATAGATTCCATTTTTCTATTATGTCGTTCATTTTCTATCAATGGCTTTCGTGCTTCTTAAGCTTCGTTAACTGTTTTAGCAATTTGAGCAGCACTTCCTTCTACCGCTCCGAGAGCAGACAAACCAGCAAAGAGTGGCATAAGAAATGGTAAAACACCTCCAGTTTTTGGAATAGGTATAACACGAGTTGGTGGAAATTTAATGTCATTTTTTCGTCCTTTTACTTGCTCTCTAGCAGCTATCAGAGCAACTCTAATAGCATCCGATAGATTTATAGGTTTTTTTGATTTAACAGCAGCTCGAGCTTTTGATATAATATGTTTGAAAGTAGACCGTTTTCTATTTATTTTCTTTTTGTCTGTCTTTTTTTTTCGTTTTATTCCTTTTCTTTTGTTCGTCGTCTTCATTCCCATTCCTAGTTTTGCTTTTGTTTTCATAGTATTTGTAACTAACCAAGCGCTTAGACGTTCTCCTAATTTAGCGTCTTTTGCTTTTACCCTTTGCCAAGCTTTGTCAGCGAGTTGAAGATCGACTTAATTTCTTAATGTAAGGGGGGAAAAAGATACACTCATTCTTTCCTTAACAAAACTAAATTTATTCAAAAAAACACTTAAAGTTATAAAAATTACAAAAAAAGGAGATTATAACGGTGAGTCCGCGTGTGGCTCGGTATTTGTCTTACAACGAAACTTATCACTACATTAAGTCTAAACACAAGTCAGTCTGAACACAACGCTGTTTTCTCAAAGGGGGCCGGTCGCTCGGTACTGCCAAACTCTCTCAGAATACCACTGTAATGTTCCAGAGGAAAGGTCTTAGAGGGAAGAACAAGATGATTTCTGCCTGGCATGCCCGGTGCACGGCCTTTTATAGTCGTTGTGGGGTAGGTCAGTGCGCCTCAGGGTGATTTTTCTGGAGAGGGTTGATGGCGATGGTAGGGGCACGTTCGCTCTCGGTAGTACCAAGTTCCGCGTGGCGCCCTCACGAGCAGTATTACGGGACATTTTTGAACTACTTTGGGGTGCGATTAACATTACTTCGGTAAACGTGCTACATACTCCCCCTCTAGTCGTTGCCTGTCGTCTCGTGGTAATGACTAGCCTGTTTTCTTCCTGGGACGGCCTCGCCTCCGGATCGGGATTTGCGGAGACGGGGCTTGCTTGGTTCCTTGTTAACGGGTCAGTGCAGAAGAGTGGTACGTTCCAATCGCTTTCCCGGGCTCGTCCCGTGAAGCTATCTCGAAGCTATTTGGTCCACGCTGTGTCAGGATGACATAAGGCCCATCTCTACGGGGGGCCTAACTTCGCGGAGAAGGTTCCTCTAGTACTACGAATGTGGCTGGTAACTAAGACTAAATCTCTGGGTTGGTACGCAGGGGTTGAACGGCGGTGACGGTCGGCGTAATTCTTATGGCGATCTTGCTGAACTTCATGTTGGTCTTTGGCTTGACGCAGTAGATTAGTCAAAGCTCGTAGTCGAGGTGTGATCTCGGGTACAAAATTGTCATTCTGAACTATGGTCCGTAGATCCCGGTGAGCGTCATCTGGAGTGCGTAACTTCCTTCCGAACGTTAGCTGAGCCGGCGTGAAACCGGTGGCCTGCAGCGAGCGGTGTTCAGGGCGAACCGAATGCTAGGAAGCACTTCGTCCGATTAGGTTTGCTCTTCAGGTGTTGCAATCGCAAGCTGTGTTTTTAGATCTGGGTTCCTCCGCTCTACTGGATTGGCAGCTGGGTGGTACACAGGTGTAAGATCTTGCGTGATCCCTAGGGTGTAAGCTAGTTGCTGCATCACCCCGCTGACGAATTGTGTACCGTTGTCGCTGATCATCCTTTTCGGAGTTCCATACCTAAGGATAATCTCGTCCAGGATGATCGCGGCGCAAGCTTCTGCGGTGGCAAGGGTCAGTGGGAAAAGCTCGGTCCATCGGCTGGCAGTGTCCTCCACTATTAGTATCCAGCAGTTGTTCCGTCTTGATCTCGGTAGAGGCCCGAAGAGGTCCACAGCGATGACCTCAAAGCGTTGCTTCATAGTTGGAGTTTGTAGAAGTCCTGCGGGCCGCAGGTTCGTAGCTTTAAACCTTTGACATTGCAGGCAATCCTTCAGGTAAGCAGTGATATCTTTTTTCATCCCGTTCCAAAAATACCGGGAGGCGATTCGGTGCCAGGTACGGTCCACTCCGTAATGTCCGGCGGTGGGATCGTCATATATTTTCTCAAAATTTCCATTCTTTCCTGAACTGGTACCACTAACTGGGGCTCTTCAGCGTCCATATCGGGAGCATATCGGTATAGTACTCCTTGGGATACTAGGTACCCGCGGGCGAGGTGTCTCCTTATTTAGGCCTCATCGACTTGGGCGAAAGCTTCTAGAATTCGGCGTAGATCTGGATCTTGCAGTTGTCCTTTCCGAACGAGCGCGGGACAGCGCGCTGGGAAGTCCACAGTTACGTCGTTGACCAAACATGAAGCCACCGTTTTTTCTTCTTCGTCCATATAAGCTAATAATTGGATGTCTTGTAATCCACTTTTAAACATGTTAATTAGCCGCATGAATGTAGCCGGAGCATTTTTCAGCCCAAACGGCATTCTCCTGAACGAGTACGTCCCAAAAGGAGTCACAAATGCGGTTTTTTGCTGGTCTTCTTCGGCGACGGCGATCTGCCAATACCTAGCCTTAAGGTCCATTGACGACATATATGGAGTTCTGATGGTCTGTTGCAGCAGGTCGTCTATGCGCGGCAGCGGGAACTTGTCCGTCTCAGTGATTTGATTTAAACCACGGTAATCGATGCATATACGGATGCTGCCGTCGGGTTTGGGCACCATTACCACTGGTGCAGCCCATGGAGATTCACATTCTTCTATTATGCCCGTCCGCAGCATCTCTTCCACTTCTTTCCGTAGCTTAGCCGTTTTTGAAGGTGTTAGCCGGTACGGTGGGACGGCGTGCGGCGGATGGTTTCTCGTTCGGATGTGGTGCACCACTTGCAGCGTTGGTGGTCCGTGATCGGCGAATAGATCGGAATGGTTTATTATAAGTGTTTCTAATGCCTTTTGGTCACCTTCTTGCAGATTCAGGGCTTCGTCCTCCCATAGAACGAGATCTAGGCTAGCGATCCGTACTATCTTCCGCGGAGAGCTCGGAAAAAGCTGCTTACGAGCGGTGTTGCTTTTCGACTGCCGGTGAATCTGAATTTGGGCGTCGCGCCAGATAAATTGGGTCCTCCTGGTTGTGGGAGATTCTTCGTCTTTTGGAGACCGGTCTATGAGTGCAGGAACCCAAGCGGACGAACGGTCGTTGTTTGGTCCTTCTGTAGCTTCGGTAACGCTTATTGAACCGGTCTGCACCGTTGGCGGTTCTGGTATTGGGGAGAGAGCCATTGGCACTGGAGTATACTGCCATGGGTCTTCTTCCATTGGAGATAGTAGAGGCGGGAAGGCGTGATCCATTCGTATGGCCTCTAGATCCCATTCATCATCTTCCATCGCGGCGGGCACGGACGGCTCTATTTGACGTTCTTCCACTTCGGCGGTCAGGATCTCGGTCGGTTGTTCTATTTTTCGGAATGGATACTGTTGCTCCGGGTTTTCGGCGAAGTATCATTGTCTTTGGGACATATCGAGCACTAGGCGTCCGTCGGCAAGAAAGTCGACGCCCAACAGAGTCTGGTTTCTCGCTCCTGGGAGGATTACGAACGTGGCCCAGATAGTTCGGTTGGCAAGTGTAACTGAAACTCGTACAGTCTCGATTACTTGGTCCCTGGGCTGTCCGTCTGCTAATATCACGGATGCCGGATGTCGTAGGAAGGTGTGTCCTTCCTTGCTTAGAACTCGTAGTTGGTGACTTGCGATACTGACTTTAGCTCCGGTATCTAGGAGAGCAGAGCCTTGGTGTTTCCCGATTGAAATATGTACGGCAGGTCGGGCTCGGGGCTCTAACGTATACTCCTTCTTGGCGGCACTTAGGGCACAGAAGTCCAGTAGCGGATGTGTGGTCTTGGCAGGATTGCAGTCAGGGCACTTACTCCTGATTACTCCAGGGCGCTTGCATCCATAACAAGCTATTTCAGTGGATGGTTGAGAGACCTTCGGTCCAAGGGCGACTTGCTCCTGCATTCAGGCTGTTTATGGCCATAGCGACGACAGAAACGGCACCTTGTTCGTCCTTGCGGCTTGTCTTCTTCGCGGGATTGCTGATCCTTCCCTTGACTATCGGCATTTTTCGGGCGTTCCCGAGTGTTGGATTCCAGGATTCAGGCGCCTTTCAGTAAGTCGTCGAAGGTGGTAACGCTATCCCTAGGAATGCGATCCCTAACGCGAAAATGCAGGAGTCCATACACCATGTCTAGTTGAACAGCTTCTGGATGCGTAACGACCAGTTCGGCGAACAATGCTCGTTTTTGGCAGATAAAAATATCTGTTGGGACGGCCTTATCCTGGACGGTTTGGAATATCTCTTGATACACTTGGAACGCTGGTTTCTTAGGCGCGAAGGCTTCCTCAATGAGGCTAGTTGCTTCCTTCCACGTAGATGCTTGCGTTTTGATTCCTTGCCACCATGTTGCGGCGAGTCCCGTTAGGAGTAGAGGTAATCCGGTTAACGCGTCTTTATCGCTGATCTTCATACATTTTTTGAAAATCGTGGTTACGTTTATAAATTCTTCCACTGCTTGAGGATCTCGTGTTCCGGAAAAACGAGCTGCGCATTGTGCAAAACTTGCCTGAGTTGCTACGTCGTTTGGCTGAAGATGTGCCAGAAGTCGGGCAAACTGTTCTTCACTTAGAGTTGCCATCGTCTGATTTAGTCGAGGGCTCCTTCGTAACGTAGCCGTTGTTCTGGTTTCGTCGGGTACGCGCACTTCGCGAGATTCACTATAACTCGATCGAGCCACACGTTGTTGGGCGCCAATTTGTAAGGGGGGAAAAAGATACACTAATTCTTTCCTTAATAAAACTAAATTTATTCAAAAAAAACACTTAAAGTTATAAAAATTACAAAAAAAGGAGATTATAACGGTGAGTCCGCGTGTGACTCGGTATTTGTGTTACAACGAAACTTATCACTACATTAAGTCTAAACACAAGTCAGTCTGAACACAACGCTGTTTTCTCAAAGGGGGCCGGTCGCTCGGTACTGCCAAACTCTCTCAGAATACCACTCTAATGTTCCAGAGGAAAGCTCTTAGAGGGAAGAACAAGATGAGTTCTGCCTGGCATGTCCGGTGCACGGCCTTTTATAGTCGTTGTGGGGTAGGTCAGTGCGCCTCAGGGTGATTTTTCTGGAGAGGGTTGATGGCGATGGTAGGGGCGCGTTCGCTCTCGGTAGTACCAAGTTCCGCGTGGCGCCCTCACGAGCAGTATTACGGGACATTTTGGAACTACTTTGGGTTGCGATTAACATTACTTCGGTAGCCGTGCTACATTTAGGATATATCTTTTGAATTTCGATAAGCAATATCGTGTTCTTTACACGCTCGATCTAGAGGATTTATACCGGGATCTCCTCTAGCTAATCGTTCAGTCAATTTCGTTCCAGGACCACAATATTGATAGCCGGGTAAATGTAATTCGAAGGGTAATTTATTAATTATGTCATTAACTAATCCTTTACCTCGAATAGATGAATAACGACTAATTGTCCTATTTCGCTTTCTAATCATTTTATATGGGTTTGTTCAATTAACGTTACTCGTAACCAACTGATTTATTCTTAAAAGAGACTTTACTTATATTCTAAACAGTTCTCAGTATGCGTTTAATTCGACAACACGATTCATAACCTATTAAAAATATCGATGTGTGTAAAAATCTTATACCAACGAATTATAAAAGACACAGTATTTTTGTATGGGACTTCATAAACATATTGATACTTTGTATTTGGCACAATCTTACACGCGTGTTCCAAAGCATTTAATACAGCAAATTTTTTAATTGTATTTAAACAAGACAATCTAAACTTGAAACATATCAATGATAATCATATTAATACGGATATGTCTTTCAAACAATTTTGCGCCATATTTAAATAGTATGTTGTTGACACTTCAAAAGGAACATAACTAATTAAAATCGGAGGTGTCGGAAAGTAAATTCAAGAACCATGTGTTAAAATCTCCATCAGGTGTAGGTGGATCCAATAACATTTCTGAAAACAAATTAAAGAAACCTATGTTAAAATATCCATCAACAACAACATCGACAGCAGTATCATAAGGTGTAGATCCGCTAAAACGAAAAGCTGAGAAAGAAAATAAATCAATGACTATTTTGTAAATAAATAAAAAAAACTGTAAATAAAATGAGTAAAAGTCAGCTAGTACCTAGATGAGTTACATAGACACGCACGTTGAAACTTTAAACGTCGAACCGTTATTGTAAAAGGATTAAATGAACTATGGCAAAGCGATTTAGTAGAGATGCAGACTTACGCAACAGAAAATGATGGATTTCGTTATTAATTAACAGTTATGAACGCATTTTCTAAGTTTGCATGGGTTGAATTTGCATCGGTTAAAACTAAATCAGGATATGACGTAACTGAAGCAATGAAGCAAATTCTAATTAAACAAACACCTAAAAATTTACAAACTGATCTTGGTAAAGAATTTTATAACAAAGAGTTTAGCAATTTAATGAAGAAATATAGAATCAATCATTACGCCACTTATAGTGTTTTAAAAGCCTCAATTGTTGAACGTTTTAATAGAACATTAAAAGGATGGATGTGGAAAGAATTCAGTTTAAATGGTTCGCACAGATGGATTGATCTTCTTCAAAAGTTAGTTGACAACTATAACAACACAATTCATAGAACTATCAAGACAAAACCAAGTCAAGTTAATTCCACTAACGAGGAGATTTTATTAAAAACTGTACACGGTAAAATTAAAGCATTTCCTAAACCAAAATTTAAGAAAGGTGATTTGGTACGCATTAGCAAATATAAACACGTTTTTGAAAAAGGGTACACACCAAATTGGACAACTGGAGCTTTTACAATTGAGAATGTTAAAAATACCAATCCTTGTACGTATACTCTTAAAGATTATAACAATAGAATAATTCGAGGATCTTTTTATGAATACGAATTGTTGAAAGCTAAACATCCAGATGTGTTTCTTGTTGAAAAGGTTTTAAAAGAAAAAAATAATAAAGTATACGTTATGTGGTAAGGCTTTTCTAATGAACATAATTCTTGGATCAAAAAAAATGATCTCTTGCTCTAAATTAAAAAAACAGGTTATCAGGACACCCAGTTAGCCATGCCTATAAAAGCTTCATGAATACGACATTGTGTCTCATTTTAAGTTAGTACTTAAACAAAGTGTTTTTAAATATTCGTTGTCCGTGAGTAGTATATTTATGTATTTTCTAGACCATTTCCTCTAACAGGGTAGGTATGTTATGTATGTTCTAGATATAAATGTCTAAATATGGTATTGTTTTTAGTCGTAGGCGTGTTTTGTTTATGTTATTAGGCTTATGATTGGTTGAGGATTGTGTGGGGGTTGTGTCTTGTTAATATTTGTGGGCGTGTTTAGTGTATGTTGTTGTTTTTTTGGTTGGTTTATGTAATAAAAAATGGAGACGTGTTTTTGTTTATAATGAAGGTGGGGATGTGGGTCTTGTGTAAGGAAATGGCGACGACGGAGACGGAGGTATAAGTAATAGGATGGGTATTTGTATATTTACGAAGAAAGGGGCTTTAGTTTTTGTTAAACAACAAAATGGCGGTGATGATTTTAATTATGTCGAATGAATACTCTTATGGTTTAATATTCTATTTATTTAAAAAAGAAAAGATACACTTTAATAGTATAATATCAGTTTTGTATTTGTTTACATAGTAAACAATTTTTTTTAGGTCTAGCAGGACCGTCGTTATGATATGGTGTCATGTTGTCATTGTTATAATGTTCAAAACATGGATATTCTTCTTTGAATTCTTCATCGTTTCTTAAATACTCTG
>CM055659.1:10082714-10110268 GCA_029378335.1 Agrilus mali | reverse complement strand
ACTTTGGGGTGCGATTAACATTACTTCGGTAGCCGTGCTACATTAAGGATATATCTTTTGAATTTCGATAAGCATTATCGTGTTCTTTACACGCTCGATCTAGAGGATTTATACCGGGATCTCCTCTAGCTAATCGTTCAGTCAATTTCGTTCCAGGACCACAATATTGATAACCGGGTAAATGTAATTCGAAGGGTAATTTATTAATTATGTCATAAACTAATCCTTTACCTGGAATAGATGAATAACGACTAATTGTCCTATTTCGCTTTCTAATCATTTTATATGGGTTTGTTCAATTAACGTTACTCGTAACCAACTGATTACTTTTAAAGGAGTCTTTACTTATATTCTAAACAGTTCTCAGTATGCGTTTGATTCGACAACACGATTCATAACCTATTAAAAATATCGATGTGTGTAAAAATCTTATACCAACAAATTATAAAAGACACAGTATTTTTGTATGGGACGTCATAAACATATTGATACTTTGTATTTGGCACAATCTTACACGCGTGTTCCAAAGCATTTAATACAGCAAATTTTTTAATTGTATTTAAACAAGACAATCTTAACTTAAAACATATCTATGATAATCATATTAATAGGGATATGTCTTTCAAACAATTTTGCGCCATATGTGCTGAATGCTGGAAAGATGAGTACGGGTTCTTATGTATTAGCAAGGACTGTTCAATGGAAAATGGTCGATACTGGAAAAATATAGATACATTTATTGTGTTATAAATATCAAGGGCTCATATATTTAGCATCATTTAAGTGAAACGCAGTAACTTAGTAAGACCAATTATAGTACTTATTAGTTAGATCACCGTAGAAGCTTGTTGTCTGTTTAAAAGCTGATAAGCTGTTAAAAACCTGATCAGACCTGTTCAAAAGCTGTTAGAAACCTAATCAGACCTGTTCAAAAGCTGTTAGAAACCTGATCAGACCTGTTCAAAAGCTGTTAGAAACCTGATCAGACCTGTTCAAAAGCTAATCAGATTCCTTTATTGTTTGTGTTATATATTTAACGTGAAACATTATGAATGAGAAACTGGTAAAGGATCTAATTCAAACTCGAAGTATAATTAAAAAAAAGTACGAATCGTTAAAATCTAATGAAGCAGAAGATACGTATCAGTTGGAACGACTTTGTCAACCTGTAACGAAACCTTTAAATAAACTAGCAGACATACCTTCATCATTAACGCAAAATTTAATTACACCAGAACTTAAACAAGACAAATCCGATTTCGATTATTTATCAACGTTATCATCTCAGCCGAAAAAGAAAAGAAAAATATCTGAACATCAGGATGCAAGAGAAACGAATATTAGTATGGTTCAAGAAAAAGATTTCAACGATAACGATTATGAAATGTCTGACAATGATTCATCTGTATCATCATCATATTTTGATAATTGTGAGCAAATAAAAAAAATGCCTCCACAATGGAATCCTTTGCGTGAAACTGATACCTTTATGCAGTCTCTTAAAATTAAACAAAAAAATTTTGATTATAAGTACGGACCACATTTCAGTGTCTCAGATAATTCGTGGAAAATTGGAAATTCACCTTTTTCCATTACCAGGAAGACTTTTTTTATAAACGATAAAACATACGAGTATGATGTTACTCCGGGATTAACAGAGTTAATTTTCTCGTGAAAACCTAAAGCAAGTCAGTATAATGCTTACGACGTAAAAAATTATTTAGACATTGTAAATGATAATAATTTGATTCATCGTGACTTTAACAAAAGTAAGCAACATACTGGAAATAGAAGTTTTAAGTATGTTCTTATTAAAAAACTGTTAAATCAAAACACCTCCCCGAAAGGATCTGGCTTAATGAAAACATTTAGTGATAAAACAGACTATGTTTATTGGAATGACTTAAACGAATTAGTTGATCGCATGAAATTATTAATAGCGTCACAACAAGCAGGACATACGAATCATCAGAACGAAATTATTTCTATCATAGAAGAATTAAAAGAGGCTAATATTATTATATAAAAAGTAACTTATACGTCATTTATTTACATTAGTGAAATGGTTATCGATAAGTTCGGACGTTCGTCCTCGTTTAAATCTTACAGTAATTCTCGCAGCCGTATTTTTGGTTTTACTTTAACATCAATTTTGATTTACAACAAAAACGGATTTGTAATTTAGCTTCAATACCTATTGATGCCAATGATGCTACGACAAAATCTTATGTTGACGAAAAAGTCAAATAGTCTCATTAAAAAATCAGTTGAGATTAAATATTCATAATTTAAATAGTATGTTGTTGACACTTCAAAAGGAACATAACGAATTAAAATCGGAGGTGTCTGAAAGTAAATTCAAGAAACATGTGTTAAAATCTCCATCAGGTGTAGGTGGATCCAATAACATTTCTAAAAACAAATTAAAGAAACCTATGTTAAAATATCCATCAACAACAACATCGACAGCAGTATCATAAGGTGTAGATCCGCTAAAACCAAAAGCTGAGAAAGATAATAAATCAATGACTATTTTGTAAATAAATTTTATTTATTTATTTATTTATCTTTATTTCAACGGGCATAAGCCCTTTTACACGTAAATACAAGGTATAAAAAACAGAAAAATACAATATAAATACATAAATTGCAAAAGTAAATTTAAGTAATACCAAAACATTAAAGCAAAAGTATGTTAGAAGTGAAAAATAAAGCAAAAAAAAAAAAAGCTAATCAGGCTAGAACGGTCAGGTCACGAGTTGCTCTTTTAAAGAGTACAAAACTATCAAGACTTCTGGTGTCCTCCGGAAAGACGTTCCATAGTCTCCGGAGACTAAACGCCAATGTGTTAAACTCAAAATTGTCTTTGGCATTTGCCTCAAAAAGCAGTCTTTGATTGCGAAGCTGGTATGCCTGTGTACGCAAAGGGAATAGAGCAGAGTTCCGAACAAGCTAATAAATCATGAATAATTTTATACATAAATCTGTAGTCCAATTGCTGGAACAAACTGCGCATGTCTGGAAGATTAAATCGGCGACGAAGAGGGGCATAATCGTGATTGAAATGATGCATGGGGCTGTCCGTCTTTGCCGACGCATAACGGAGCAGTCTGTTTTGCACTGAATCCAGTCTCTCAAAATCAGATTTAGTACGGGGAGACCATATTACCGAGCAGTAAGTTAACACAGGCAAGACGAGAGATCTGTACAAGGCAATAATCGTTTCGGCATTAGTGAAATCGCATGTCGCACGATTAATAAATCCCACCAAACGCATACCCTTCGCAACAACAACATCTAAATGTAATTTAAAGCTTAGATCTGATTGGAAAATAATAAATAAAAAAAACTGTAAATAAAATGAGTGAAAGTCAACTAGTACCTAGATGAGTTACATAGACAGGCACGTTGAAACTTTAAACGTCGAACCGTTATTGTAAAAGGATTAAATGATCTATGGCAAAGCGATTTAGTAGAGATGCAGACTTACGCAACAGAAAATGATGGATTTCGTTATTTATTAACAGTTATTGATGCATTTTCTAAGTTTGCATGGGTTGTACCTAGGGTTGCCAACTCTCGAAAGGACCAACCCGGGAGAATTGTATGTTTGAGAAATGTATCGAGGGGGGGGGAGTATTGAAAGAAAATCATTAATTAATTTTTAAATTTATATTTATTTTGTTTTCGAGCAGCATCTAATATTTGTCGGTTTTTCATCACAAAATCATAAAAGTTTTTACATGAAAAATCGAAGTTTGTTAGTACTTGTAATTCTGCTTTTACTAAAGAAATACTCATTCGGTTTCTTTCCTTGCTCCATATTTGCTCCATCATGCTGAATACGCGCTCGCATAAAGCATTTGAGACAGAAATGGAAAGAACAAACGTGACCATTTTTTTCAATTCAGGACAGGGATTTCTATCTTTCGATTTCGTAAAGAAGTCAACCCAGCGTAAATCCACTCGATTTTCTTCAACGAGATGTGTTTGCATCTCACGCAAAAGTCCAACCTCATCGTACAATTTATCACTATCTAAGTCAATATTTAATAATTCCTGGAGTCTAGTAATGCCGGTCCATGTGATTGGTTCTTTTAAAGATAAAATTTTGATTGCTTGGTATTCTAAGTCTTTAAAGTTATACCATTTTTGTAAATATGACAAACATCGCGTAAAAAAGTTATTGAACTCGGTTTTGAAATTTGTTTTTTGCGGTTCATCAAACTGCTTTAATAAATCCATGGCAGATTTACCATAAAATTGGTCAGCTTGTCTGTTTTGTAGCTTCATTTTCAGATCAATCATTATGTCATGAATTTCAGTGCTTGTTACTCCGTCAGATTCCAGTAATTTAATGGCGTTCTGAAAGACTTGCATTATATTTTGCATAAAATGAAGAATACATAAGACTGCATTTGTTTCCGCATCACTGGCACAAAAGTGATTCCATATAAATTTAGAACAATTCTCTTCACCTTGCTCATTGAAATATCTAATTGAAGCTGGCCATAGCGATAGGATTCTTTCTATGGCAGGAAGTAACGATAACCAACGAGTTGGCACATGTCTTAATATTTCTCTAAACTCAATTTCTGCATCTGAGCAACTTGTCATCAGCTCATTTCTCCTTTTAGCAAAAGCCGAAAATTCGCTATAAACTTTCAAAACAATTAATTCCACATCAACTGACAAAGCTTTTAAAGATTTTTTAACGCAGTTGTGGAGAATATGGCACTTGCAATTTGCTTTATATATTTTCGAGTTTAAAGTTTTAAGCTTTTGGTAAATAGAAACATTTATTCCATAATTTACAGCAGCATTGTCGGCAGAATATGCTGAGATTTGACTCACTTCAAGGTAATTTTTTGATAAAATTTGTATTATTTGATCTTTTATTGCTTCGCTGTTTTCTTGGTAATCTTCGTAAAAATCCAACAAACCCGTTTGAATGCCATTCTCAAATGAAAAATATTTAATCAATAATGGATACATTTTCAAATTACCTTTATTTGACGAATCACTCGCTACAGAAAAATATTGACTTGTTTTTAAATTACTGAGTAGGTTCTAATTCATGTCTAATTTGGAAATTGGGATTAAAAATTCATTACATTTCAAAAACTGCTTATGTTATTTTAGATATGTTGATGATGTTCTTGTCTGTTTCGTAGGTTCTAATAGACAATTAAATAATATGCTTAATTTTTTAAACACTCTTCACCCCAATATAAAATTTACGATGGAAGTAGAAACGAACAACCAAATCAATTTTTTAGATCTCACCATAAGTAAAGTTAACAATAAACATAATTTTTCTATTTTCCACAAACCCACACATACTGATATTGTAATAAAAAACAAATCTTGCCACCCGTTTCAACATAAATTAGCTGCTTTTAATTGTATGATACACAGATTATTAAATGTCCCTTTATCAAATTTAGATTTTAGAAAAGAACTTAACATCATTAAACAGATTGCTGCTAACAATAATTTTAATGTCAAATTAATTGACTCTATGTTAAAGAAAATAACTCACAAAAAAGCGTTAAATTTAATATATCCCAATGTAAAAGTTGTACTAAAATATCATACTTTAACTTATTTAGGCCAACCAACGAAATACATGTCTTCATTACTTAACAAATATGATTGTAATATAGCTTTCAGAACCAATAATAATCTTAGTAAATTCATTAAAAATAACAAGAGTAAAACTGACAAAATGTATAAATCAGGTATCTATAAATTAGAATGTAATTCGTGTAACATGTTTTATATTGGAAAAACGATTAGGAATTTCAAAACACGCATATCTGAACATAAAAGATCGTATTGTCACAAAAAATCTGACTGTAATTATGCCAACCATTTACTTTCAAATAATCATATGTTTAATGAAGATTTTAAAATGTTACACGTAGAATGTAATAATTATAAATTATCATTTTTAGAAATAATGGAAATCAATAAATTCAAAAACAGCCAACTACTAATCAATGAACAAATAGACTTAAGTCAATCGCCATTACTTAACATTTTTCCCATCCCCGCCACTCCAAATAGTATATAAGCAAAATGTTGTAATCATAGTATTAAGTTCATGTAAACTTCTGATGAAGCTAAAGTTTAGCGAAACAATTGTTAAGTTATAATAAATGTTTTGAAATTTTAAGTGTTTTTCGTTTTGTTCATAACCAAGAGTATTGAGAAAGAATGTGCGGCATACTCTAACATTTTTATAGTCTTTCGGTAGAAAAAATAAACGACTGTTCTTTTTTCTGAAATCCGTACTAGCCTGCACCACTGTTCTACGGTTGATATCGATAAGCTCTACATTTTTTGCTAACCATTTACGTCTTGATGTGTATTCCAGTGACCAGTATTTATCCCAAAGGAAATTACGATCATCATCTGTAAATGCATTGCAATCCTTTTTGCACTTCTCTGAACAACGACCTCTCATTTTATGTTTTGATTTATCACGCACTAGTTTTTCACTTTTACTTAACTTAGGGTATTTCACAACATTTTTTCGACGACGTTTCACTACTAGAAAATCGGAAAGATGTCCTATTTCTTTGCTTTCGTCTTCATTAGCATCCTTTGGTTTAATCGAACTCGTTATGTCACAATTTTCTGAAAAACTTTCGTCCATATCATTGTTCTCCTCATTGTCATTAAACTGAAAATCTGGATCAGCAATACTGTCGTCATCGTCTTCATCAAAGCTATAATAATCCCTGGAATTCTCGTTGGCAACTACAGCCGCGGCTGAAGTGCTACAATTAAAATTTTTATGTAAATTTTCCTATTTACTTCATAAGAAAGTAAAAGAAAATTTTGAACTGCTTATTCAGTGAACTTTTCTATAAATGTTCCCAGATTAACTAAATATCACAAATTGCATTGGAATAATCGTCCATTAAATTTCCTGAAATTGACAGATATCACCCGTAATATTGTAGTCAGTCCGGGGACATCCACCCTGTATATAAGCTATCATAGTTATTTTTAAACATTTTATAACTTCATATACATAGCTGTAATGACATGAATAGATATGTATTTAATAGTTTTTTTAAAATCCTAACCTAAAAATAAAAAAAGGCCAATAAAATACGCTTACCTTGCTCCACTGCACATAGCAATTATCCGTTTTGCACGAGATATAGGTATAACGATCGGAGAATCCATATTTATCAATATAGGTTTTGATCAAACACAGCTTTACACTTATAATATAATAACAAGAACAGAAAAACTATGCAGTAAGAAAGCCAACTGACATAAGCCTACTGAGTGTATTATCCAGGCAAAATCACAGTATATACCATATACTGTGTTCTTCTTTGATCATTATGTGCTAAATTTTGTAACAATAACCAATTTAAAACCCAGTATCTGGTATTTACTGTGTTAATGCATGGGACTATGCAGATAGTGTGTTTTATCTTGGGGAAACTGAAATTGAAAAGTAGATACTGTGTTTATGCATGGTCACAGAACAGACTGTAGATAAGATAGAACCGCCCTAGTAGGCTTAAAAGATCCGCAAGAGCACAGTATATGCATATAGCAATAAAGCTCATTTTTAACCGAAATGTTGGTTACTGTGTTTCTGCTTGGAGCAGCCGAATTGTGTTCTTTAAGTTTTTTGAGAACTTTGTTAATATTAAACATTTCACTTCTTATATCTTCCATGTTTACTTTGATATTAAATTAAATTTTTTGCACCTCTATAACACTGTTTTTAATTTTTTAAGCTCTTGTCAGCTTTATGTTTACGTTCAAACTGAATTAAATTAAACTAGGACTTTAATTTTAACAATATTTTATTAATATATATATTCATAGGTACATCTTAATACAAATTATATCTAACTATAAGACTAAATACATTCTAATATGAAATATAAATAACTTATTTAAATAACTAACTTACAACTAACTTACATCTAATCTCCTGATTAAAACTGAAAAATGTCATAAATTTATAAAAATATTTATAATTAAAAATAATTAGGTAGGTACTTACTTAAAATTCAGTATATGGTCATATACTTAACCACTTCTAAACCGTGACCTTTGCTTCTTATTGTAATACGACCCTTATGGATCATCTTGAATAATATTTTATATATTTTGGTATAAAATTCCGCTGGCTTCAGTGAGTCTTTCACCTTCCAAACGGTTATTTTGCCGTTAATAGTTGATAAATTGTACCAACTAATTATATCTATATGTCGCCGTTCGCTCGGGGCGTCGTTTGTTGGAGGCGTAGGCGGGACCGCGTTCTGTCGGCGGTCCGCGTATTTCGACGCAGTCCGAGGGGGACAAATATTTGTTGGCACGGAGGTTCCTTTCCAAGAAAGCGAGTACTGGTTTTAAAGGGGTTTATTCAGCCGGAACACACTAAACTAAATACATCGGTTAAAACATAGTCAACAAAAAACTAGAGGGACTTAATCTAAAATTATGTACAGGGTTTTTCTTAGCCTAGGTCATACATGTAGAAAATATAGGATAATGTTATGTACAGGAAAAAGAAATGTCTGCGGTGGAAACAATGAGCACTACACTGTCCACGGGAATATTCATAAACGACGCCGAATCCGCTGGATTAAGTTGAAACGTCGAGGCGCGGCGTCCTTGGGCGGCGTTGTGGGCAACGGCGACAATAGTGGAGGGGGCGGCGACGGAAGATGTGGCAGAGGTTCCCACACGTCCACTGGCGTCGGTCGAGGAGTGGCTGGCGGTCGGAGTAGAGCGGCCGGCGTCGGGGGTGGCAGCGGCCGTTTGGGCGTCGCGTCGGCGGAAAACCAGAGGTTTGGCGCGTAAACTGATTCCAGTTCCCCGAAGATGGCGTCTAATGCCTGGTGGTACGTCTCTCCGTAGGGTCTGGCTGCTGGGAGGCGGCGGCGCTGAGCGGCGGCGCGGCGTCGGTCGTGGTCTCGCCGGCGGCGTTGGTGGAATTCGCGGACCTTCCTGCCGGCTCGTGGCATTCGGGGCTTGGCTCCTGGTTGGTCTCAAAAATGGCCGATGCTTGGGTCTGAGACGGCGGCGGTCGGTAGTCGGACGGCGATTCGGACGTGCCAAATTATATATATATATAGCTAGTCGAGAGCCGGATCGGTTCTGAATTCTGGTGCGTTTTGGACCTATATTTATACGGGGGTAGTTTATTGCCAGGGTAAAACCAGGCCATTCTGGCCCTGCCATTGGCTGGCGTACTACCCCCGTGTTGTCGTGCATGTTAGAGAGAGAACGCCTTTGTTCTCTCTCCGGTCCGTGTAGTCGCACGACGTTTGGTCGGTCGGTCTGGTGCGCCCGGCGGCGGAGCGTTCTCTCGCCGGTTCGTGCTTATGAAGGACGTTCGGTCGGACGGCCGTACGTGACCTTGGTCGTTCATAGGCGTTTCCGCGGCACCAGGCTTCAGGCTCGTACGGTATCATTCGCCCCCTCCTCTTGAGGCTGGTGCTGCGGATCGGGCGGTCGCGGTGGCGGCGCTGGTAGACCATAATTAGGGTCAATACGATAAGGTGGTTGCGCGAAATTGTACCATGAAGGCGCTGGTCCCATCCTCGGTGTCAACGAAGTTGGTGCCAAGGTTTGAGCCGGTTGCTCCTGAACAGTCCTTGGCAGCTGATCCAACGGCAAGCGGACGGTATACGTGGGTGGCGGCGGCGGACAGTCAGATTCCCTCCGTGGTCGTTCCGGCGGTAAATCGGTAGGCGCAGTTACTTTTGGTGGTTCGTCGTGGTCTTCTGGCGGCGGACCTGGCGGCAAGTTGGTAGTCTTCGCGTTTGGACTTTGCCTGTCGCTAGGCTCCTCCTGAGGCGGGTTTGGCGGTAAGTCGGTTGACTAATGGGTGGTTGTGATCGACCTGACCAGCGCGTCTGATCGGCAGCTCCTGTGGTCTGGTATGTTTACCGGTTTTGGCGGATCTGCCTGGTTGGTCGGTAAAGTATCTGAATGGTCGGCCAGATGAGTCGATCGATCGGCTGTGTTGTCCGCGGCGGCGGCGTTGGAGGCGAGCTTGGGCGTCTCTTCTGGCATGTCTTGGCCCGCTGCGGCTGTGTTGTTTGCGCGCCGTTCGGCGGCGCGTGCGATGATTTCCTCTACTGCCGGACACTGGCGATGGTAGATTGATTCGCCGCACAACAGGCAGGTCAGGGGTGGGCTGGCTGAAGATGGACGGTACTCTTTGTAACCCTGGAACGCAGTCTGGGACGTTGGCGCGATCGGGATCGGTTCTGGCAACCTTGGCTTTACTTTAGGCGGTGAGCGGACGATTGGTCGTTGGGCGGTTGTCGCGTTTAGTTCGGCCGGTCGGTGGACTCTACGCGGCGGGAGAGTCCGGCCGGATTGGCGTTTCCCGGATTCGTTGCGCGTTCCCTCAGGACAGGGCAATGCCGATGAAAATGATAATCGGGACAGAACTGGCACTTCGGCGGGCGGTCATCTCGTGGCGCTGGTTTGTTGAGCGGCATGCCACCGCGATGTCGTGGTCCTTGATCGTTGCGGTCCGGCGGTGCAGGTGGTCTCGAGTCCTTCTTGGGCGTACCTTCCGAGCGGTAATCCTCTTCTATGCCGCGTGCCACCTGGATGAGCGTCTCGGTGTCGGCGATTTGAGCCGAACACAGGTGACGGCGTATCCTTGGGTGTACCAGCTCGACGAGGACGCCTACTAATTCGCCTTCAGGGAGATCCGGTGCTAGTCGGCGCGCCAGCAGGACCTTCTCACGTAGGAACATATCCACCGGTGTCTTTATGTCTTGGTGTTGGCCATACAAATTGGTCCGCAGGTTGGCGATGACGGCGGTCGATGCGAAGACCTGGATCAGCGAGGTTCGGAATTCTGTCCAAGTCAGCCTAAGTCGGGCGTACTTGGTGAACCATTGGTCGGCGCGGTCGCGTAGCTGTTTGGAAGTTAGCTCAACATTTTCTTCTTCCGGAGTGGCATTATCCTGGAAGTATTTTTCACACCGCTCCAGGAAATGTACTGGGTCTTCGTAGTCGGCGCCGAAGAATTCTGGCATCCGTCCTATTGTTGCAGGGCGTATGGTTTGCCGCTCGAGGATTTGCGTAAGAGTTCGGAGAATATCCACCAAGGCGTCGCCATTTTGATTCGGAGATGGCGGCGATTGGTCGGCCAAAACGTTGCTCGCGCTGCTTTCCATCGTTTTCCTGTAAGTACGGCCGCTGCAAAGCCGATGCTCGTCGATTACTCTCTTAAGTGGTATTTTGGAACCTTCCGTGTTCGGGGCTGGGCAAGGACTCTCCAGAGTCCTGGAAACCTCTCCTGTCTTCTGCAGGCGTTCTCGTTCCCGGCCCCACGTTGGGCGCCACTGTCGCCGTTCGCTTGGGGCGTCGTTTGTTGGAGGCGTAGGCGGGACCGCGTTATGTCGGCGGTCCGCGTATTTCGACGCAGTCCGAGGGGGACAAATATTTGTTGGCACGGAGGTATCTTTCCAAGAAAGCGAGTACTGGTTTTAAAGGGGTTTATTCAGCCGGAACACACTAAACTAAATACATCGGTTAAAACATAGTCAACAAAAAATTAGAGGGACTTAATCTAAAATTATGTACAGGGTTTTTCTTAGCCTAGGTCATACATGTAGAAAATATAGGATAATGTTATGTACAGGAAAAAGAAATGTCTGCGGTGGAAACAATGAGCACTACACTGTCCACGGGAATGTTCATAAACGACGCCGAATCCGCTGGATTAAGTTGAAACGTCGAAGCGCGGCGTCCTTGGGCGGCGTTGTGGGCAACGGCGACAATAGTGGAGGGGGCGGCGACGGAAGATGTGGCAGAGGTTCCCACACGTCCACTGGCGTCGGTCGAGGAGTGGCTGGCGGTCGGAGTAGAGCGGCCGGCGTCGGGGGTGGCAGCGGCCGTTTGGGCGTCGCGTCGGCGGAAAACCAGAGGTTTGGCGCGTAAACTGATTCCAGTTCCCCGAAGATGGCGTCTAATGCCTGGTGGTACGTCTCTCCGTAGGGTCTGGCTGCTGGGAGGCGACGGCGCGGCGTCGGTCCTGGTCTCGCCGGCGGCGTTGGTGGAATTCGCGGACCTTCCTGCCGGCTCGTGGCATTCGGGGCTTGGCTCCTGTTTGGTCTCAAAAATGGCCGATGCTTGGGTCTGAGACGGCGGCGGTCGGTAGTCGGACGGCGATTCGGACGTGCCAAATTATATATATATATATATATATATATATATATATAGGGCATTAGTTGGCATCCACCTATGTTAAATTTTAGGTTCAATTGGCATCCACGAGTCAGATGGCATCCGATATACGGATGCCATCTGACCTTCCATAAAAATTGTCACGGAGGTATCAGAGAGGGCTCGTCATGACTTATATTTGATTTTTAGTTTGGAAGCCAACTGACCCGTTTGAACCGTTTGGTGAATACTTTAGTTCAGCAGTTTGCTGCTATGTGGCACGCGCTTCGCTCGAAAAATATACACTTACGTTATTTCGTTTAAGTTTCCGGATCACAGTAGCGGTTTAGTTGGCAACTAGTCCAGTTAACGGTTTCTTTGGCATCCACGTCCAAAACGTAATTCGTCGATTGTTTGTGCTTGTACTGCTAATTTCGTTCTTTGATTTGTGTGTTTTCAAAATGCAAGAAGGCGAAATTTTTAAAAAATATCCCTTTCGTGCTCGAACTATGCAAATTATGCAGGAAGCTTCGAAATTAGGTAAGCATTAAATACTATATTAATTTTGAGAAGTAAAATAAAAATTTTCCCCTGCTTTCGCACAGTAACTTTTAAAAATATTAGTAATCACCTTACAATCCGTTAATACATAGTATTAATGTTTTACTATTATTTTAGATGCCGTTCACACTTATTACAGCGATACTAGTTCGGGGGACGAATTTATACCTGACACTCCAAGTGAGCATAGTGGTAATATAAAATAAGAAATGAAATTAACAAATTTACTATTTCTCTTTAATTTTAAGAGTCATCAGGAAGCGATAACGGTAGCGTTTGGAGTATTCCAATTGATAAACAACCTGGTAAGTTAATAAGATTGAGGCTAATTCCATTATGGTTTTCAAACAACTGATTACAAAATCTTGATATCTATTATAGAGATCCAATGTACACTCCCATCAGAAAACGACGAAACCGCAGAGGAAATCACTTCACATGCCAGTAAGTGATTCGTATAAAAATTTCATTAAGAAAACGCATTTATTTATATTTGATATATTTTTAAAATTACTGCTAAAGAAATCATTTAGTTTTTCTGCTCCATTCTGGGTTGTAAATAAATACACCATCACATACATATACCGGGCTGTTTTAACGTTTTTTATATACCTTTTCCGATCTGTTTTAACGTTAAATAAATGGATAAGTAGTCTTATTTAATTGTTTAATTATGGCTCAGTAGCTCTGAAAGGGACCAATCAGGAGGATTTATTACATCTAATGCGTATCTGAATCGAACATAAAAAGAAAACCTAAATTACGTGTTCGAGATTTTAAGAAACTACATCATTTATCGAGAATGTTGAAATACTTAGATAAATGGCTGGTTTGTAAAATTAATCTATTGCGTTTTCATATAGTTTCAGACAAAAGTTGTAATAGCGCAACAGACGAAGCTGGCGTTGATACCACTGAACAATGCACAAAAGCTAAAAGAGTTAGAAGAAAACATCAGTGCATCTTTTGTGATATTACAGTTACCAATTTCTCACGACATTTGGCAAGAAATCACAGTGATGAAATTCAGGTACAAAAGTTTCTAAATTTAAGCAAAAGCAACCCTGATCGTAAACATTTAATCAATAAATTGCGGAAGGAAGGCGATTTTTGCACAGGAAACCCCGTACCCGTCCTTTATGCTAAAAGGAATCAAGCGCAAGATAATTTATTGCCCTGTATTTATTGTAAAGGCAAGTATCTCTATTATGCTGTATGATTGTGTCGTATGATTTTTAAAACTATGTTACCCTTTTTTGGTGAGAGTGTGTCCAAGATAAGGATGGGATGTACTGGAATTTCGGAAACGGTTGCAGTTGCAATGTAGATCGAATTAGTAAAATGTTTCACAATTTAAGATTTTACAAGATTAGACTATCTTTTTCAATTTCGATTTTTTTTTTAAAGTAATTTTTTCGATATCAGTTTTCATTTATTTCTGACGTTACTTCAATAGACACTAAGAAATAAAAAACACTAAATTACTGGCTCATCTAAAATATTTTTAGGTTACTATGCAAAAAAATATCTGAGGCGTCACGTTCATAGATGTTATTTTAATAAGAAGGACGGATCAACTAAACGTGTACGTCACCAGTCTCAAGCACAAAACCTAATGATTTCTAATCTCGGTCCTAATGATCCTCTTCGAACATCTGGTCTTTTTGATTCTTTGGCTGTTGATGAAGTTTCGCGGGTAGCAAAACAAGATAAAACAATATGTGAAGTTGCTCGACAATACATAAAAAGCCACAAAGATAAGCATCTGCTTCTAGTTGCAAAAAGGTTAATGAGGCGTTTAGCACGAGTTTTAATTGAATCAAGAAAAACTGAAAATAATCCAAAGCTATCACTTTTGTCTCTTCTACATCCTTCGAAATTTAAAACTATCGTTGATGCTGTACGAAAAGTTGCTCAGTATAACGTGGAGACGAAATCTTTTGTATCTCCTTCACTTGCTCTTCAAATAGGCACTACACTAAAGAAGGCTATAAGTGCAGCATATTCAATGGAAATTCAACGCGATGTGAACTCTAATATTCTGACTATTTTAAATGCCGTGAAAAACTTAATAAATGATCAGTGGGCATCAGAAGTGTCTACAGAAGCAGGACAAAACTTACATACTAATAGATTTAATAAACCAACGTTGATTCCAATGGCAGAAGACATAGCGGTATGTCACGTGTCTTTTTATTTTATAGTTATACTTACAGTTGTATAGCTGGGATTTTGCCCTGAGGGGTGTAGAAAGCAAAATTTTCAAACTGTACAATAAAAGAGAATGAAACATTATTAAAATGTGTATAGTTCAATAAAAAACAAACAATTAATTTGGTTACGATAAGATAAGAAAGACGCCTTGTCTTTTTAATATCTTAATGTTATTAAATTGCATTATTTTTATTCATTTATACCGGGTGTTTTAAAAGTGACATTAAATATTCATAGGGAAGGTTCTTGAGTACATTTTAAACGAAATTTTTCATATGAATATGTCTTAAACGTCTAAACATTTGAAATACAGGGTGTTAATTTTTTTTTAAATGTATCATTTTTTAATATCTGTAATATGTCTGTAGATATTTTAATGAAATTTGGTACACAGTTAGTATGCATCAAGACGCATTTTCCGATGAAATATAATTTACTTTATTTCTAGCAGTGACGTTCGTGTGGAATTTAAATAGGTTGTGGAACAGTTTTGAATAAAAATATGATACGTTATTGATTTTTCTAGAAACAAAAATTATTTTTTGAAATCTCACTCATTTCTATGCAAATTTGATCTCTTGATTTTCTTTACAAGGAAGCTGTTTTCCCTTAAAAAAATAAAAAATATTTCTCCATGTGTTGCAATACAATGTTTATTATTTTTTTAAGCGAAAAATGTGCGCCAGTGGAAAGAAAATCAAAAGATCAGATTTAGTTAAATGTGAACAAGAATTGCATAAACGGTATAGGTTTTCAGAGAAAGATGTGACATACCATGTTTCTTATCAAAGATATTCAAATTATAACCCACACGAACGCCACTGGTAGAAATAAAAAGTTGTTCTACATCAAAGAATGCCTCTTGATGCAATGTAGTTCTACATCAAATTTTATAAAAGTATTACAGATATTAAAATATTTTATAACTTTCTGCCCCTTCAGGTTGCCTTTTCGTGGCGCCCTCGTAAATTGAGAAAATATCTTTTTACAGAAAATGAAGCAATATGTAGATAACCTTATGGAACAGTCCATGAACCAGCTTAAACAAGAAAAAAATGAAAAAGCCCATAGAAGTTTAATAGAAGCGATTTACTGTAGTTTGTTGCTTTTCAACAGAAGAAGAGTGGGAGAATTGCAAAGAATACCATTAGATATATATTTAAAATATCACACTACACAATCTTCAAAAGAGTTTCAACAGCTTTTAACTGCTTCTGAAAGAATTCTATTAAATTCCCTTAAACGTATAGTAATAAAAGGGAAAAGGGGTAGGGGCGTTCCTGTGTTGTTTGATAAAGCTACAATTACTGGGATTGATTTGTTAATTGAAAAGCGCAATGAATACTTCGACCAACATAATCCGTACCTGTTTGGTATTCCAGGTACCAATACTTGCATTAATGGATATCAGGTATTGCGAAAACATGCCACTGTTGCTTTAGGTGACGTTACTAAAACTAAATGCCTTACATCAACTCGATTAAGAAAGCATCTCGCTACTATATGTCAGATTTTCAAAATGGGAAACGATGAATTAGAACAGCTTGCGAAATTCATGGGGCACACTCCGAAAACACACAACGAATGGTACAGGCTACCAAACGACATCTACCAAACTGCAAAAGTCTCAAAAATTTTGCTGCTTTCTCAAAATAGTTGCATTGAACAATATAAAGGACGTAACATTAACGAAATTCAGGTTGATGATGAAATTATTGAAAATGAAAAAAGCGACACTGAGGAAATTGATGAAATAAATGACAGCGGAGATGACAGCTTTACGGCCAGTACTAGTAGTAACCGTGTACCAAGTAAAGGTAAAAAACGTCGTGTGATTCCATGGAGTCAAGAAGAGAAGAAAGTAACTGAGCAATTTTTCAAGAAGCAAATTCAGAAAAGCATTCCCCCGAAAAAAGGTGAAGTGACCGAACTAATGGACAAATATCCACATTTGTTTAAACACCGTACTTGGGCATCAGTTAAAGTATATGTTCAAAATAAATACACAAAACACTAGCAAAGAATATGTTATTATTCCATTATTTAAAAATTAATTGCTTTTGTTAACATAGCCTTTTGCTCTACTTTGCGTACTTACTTGCACTTAAATATCTAATTTGACATTTCATACCTGTGATATCAAGCAATTTTTGTCTGTAGTCCTATTCCAGTTTCAAAATATCTACCCCTTTAGAATTACTGCCTGCGCAATCATGATTTCAATATGATTTGTTGTCATTAAAAATTAATAAATAACATGTTATTTACTTTATATAGGTTGTAACATGTAAAATATTTTCTTAAATTAGCTGATCAAATAACTTCCAAAAAATTTTCAAAGTTAAAATTGTTAAATAGGAGCTCAAAATTAATTTGCAAACGCAAAATTTCCAAAGTTTAATAAGTAAAAAAAATACTAATAAAGCAACAAATTAACCTTAACAAAAGCAATTAATTTGTTTCTGGAACCAGTAAAATAGTGTTGTAATGATTTTAAAATGTTTTATTTTTACTAACTGCTTTGCTTAATTATTTGTTTTTATAATAAGAAATTATTAGTCTTTACATTAGGCAAAAATAATTTTTAGAGTTGATATTTGGTTCGTCTGGCATGTTACCGCTTTAAGACCTAATGTATTCTTTTAGTTTCTACATGTTATTATGTTTACATTTTACATTAATATTGTGTATGTTCAGTTAAAGCCTTTTTTTGCAAATAAAACGCAAAAGTAAAGTTTAATGTTATTCTTCTTAGATTTTAAAACCTAAGATTCCTTATACGGTCATTTACTATAAGTTGAAATGGTCCATTACTTAAAATTCCTTGTACTTTGTTTTTATATTTAGAAAACAAATTTAAATGATCTATAATTGACTAAAAAAGCTCTTTAAATATAAAAAAGTTAAACCAACTTGTAAATAATGGCTCTTTACTTGACAACGCGGTGGAAAGTTGACCAAATCTGTACTGCTCATATCCGAACGAAAATTTTACGTTTCATTTAAAAATATACATCTGTGCGCCAAGTAAACCGTAAAGTAGGTAGGATGCCAACTGTGCCAGTAAATATATATTATGTATAACAGGGTGTATATCGACGGATGCCACCTGAGATCCTTATTAGGTCGGATGTCAACTGAATCCGTAGATATATATATATATATATATATATATATATATATATATATCGCGTTAATCGACGTATGTATAGCGCAGGGCGCTAGAAAGGATAGCGCAGGTCGCTAGTAAGGATAGCGCAAGGCGCTAGGGATAGCTCGTAAGCTAGTCGAGATCCGGATCGGTTCTGAATTCTGGTGCGTTTTGGACCTATATTTATACGGGGGTAGTTTATTGCCAGGGTAAAACCAGGCCATTCTGGCCCTGCCATTGGCTGGCGTACTACCCCCGTGTTGTCGTGCATGTTAGAGAGAGAACGCCTTTGTTCTCTCTCCGGTTCGTGTAGTCGCACGACGTTCGGTCGGACGGCCGTACGTGACCTTCGTCGTTCGTAGGCGTTTCCGCGGCACCAGGCTTCAGGCTCGTACGGTATCATATACTACACAAAGAACATGTCCAAGACATCACTTCTTCAAACACATTTGTGTAAACGACCATTTTTTGTTACTGAAAGAGTGTTTAATTTATTAAACTACTTATTTATAATAAAAAAATCAGTACTTACCAATTGTTTTTAAAAACACCAAAAAACTATCTATATATATATATTACTAGTAGCACTGTCTACTCGTGTGTATATAAGTTTATTTTATCTTTCAGCCTGAAAATTTTGTCTTTTATACTAAAACACACGAGCACCGAATTTGAATTCAACGAATGAGGGTTAAGTAGGTTTCCGTTTTTACAGTTCTTACGAAATACGTACGTCTAGCTCGATAACATGTAGATCAATATAGGTAAAATAGAAAGTAAAAAAAAAAGCTATTTACGTGAATTATATGTTTTTATTATTCTTTAAAAAAAATACAGTTTCATAAATAGTATCTAATAAAAAAAGAAAACGTATACACATAATAATATCTTAAACTATTTTTTTTACGTCACCAGTTAGTGGTCAATATTCGAACAATTATAACAATTATAACAATAGAATAATTCAAGGATCTTTTTATGAATACGAATTGTTGAAAGCTGAACATCCTGATGTGTTTCTTGTTCAAAAGGTTTTAAACGAAAAAAATAATAAAGTATACGTTAAGTGGTTAGGCTTTAATTTAATTTTGTTTGTTTAAATGTTTCGAAATTTTCTAAACAATAGTGTGGCTTAACTAGAGTAATGTTTCTGTTGCATTTTTCATCCTGCAATTCCAAAATTTTGTCAAAGTCTGAATCTACAATATTAGGGAATATATCGCCAATGATTTTAAAATTATTTTCGTTTTACTTGTCTTCCTCATAAATATACAAAATATTTTTGTTATTCACGTCTAATATCTGTTCGTTGGAACATTTAAAATTTGTTAAACTTATTTTAGACTTATTTGCTTGAAAATTGGTAAAACTAGGGTTTTGGTGGATATTATTTATTCTGATTCTGGATAAAGCATCTTATTACTTTTTCCAGGAATATGTTTGATGTCAAAATTATATTCACTTAGTTGTAAACGCCATCTCGTCAATTTAGAATTCGGGTCTTTTAAATTTAAAAGCCAAACAAGAGGTCGATGGTCTGTAACGAGTTGAAATTTTACGCCAAACAGATAGGGTCTGAAATGGTTTACTGCCCAGACTATTGAAAGTACTTCCTTCTATGTGGTTGAATACCTTATTTCGGTGTCACTAAGTGTTCGGGATGCAAAAGAGATTGGTCTGTCCGTTTTATTGTTATCGTTTATATTGTTATTAAATATTGTTCTAGGTCAAGAAATATTAGATTGAGTAAGATTTCTAGTAAGATTTCAAAAATATCTTTATTTATTTATAATCAAAATAACAACATATGTATCCATCGTAACAACAAACTGCCAAACACCAAGCCTTCCAATACATTATAAAATTTACCACTCAACACTCCCACTTAAATTTTAGAATTATTACAACACTAAACTTAAATTAGGGTTCAAACCAACTATCTTCCAACAAAATTAACTTTTAAAACTAATTGTTTTATACTTGACATCATCAATTTATAGTGAGAACTTGATTCCTGTTATGAATAAATTTACTAGGAGGCAAAGCTTTTGTTAAAAAGTCTGCAAGTTGATTTGAACTATTCACATATTGAATATTTATGACATTTTTTTCTACCTTTACTCTTATGAAATTATATCTTATATCTATGTGTTTTGTTCTTTTGTGGTAAATAGGATTATGAATGAGTTTAATAGCACTCTGGTTATCTATACATAGAGTTACCACCAATTGTGGTTCATCTATGTCTATTAGTAATTGCCGGAGCGATAAAATTTCTTTGGCAGCCTCACTTGCAGCCATGTATTCTGATTCTGTGGTTGATAGAGCCACAAAGACGAGCTTTGTATCTTTCTATATCGCCATCTGAATTTCTTTTTACACAAAATACCCACTTTGAGGTCACTGTTTTCTCATTATTTTTATCTACAAACTTCCAGGTTTCATTTTCTTCTAGTGACTGTAATTCTTCGCTTATAGCTTCCTTCCATTTATTACTATTCTTACAATTTATAGCTTCTTCATATGTTGTAGGTACATCAAACTCAATAAAGTTCACTTCTTCACACCTGTTCCTTCTAGGTCTCAGTGTAATATTTCTTTCATCAACTTTAGAAATTGTTTGTGAAGGTCGGTACGTCACATCATTAGGATCCTCTTGTGTTTCTACACTTTTAAAGCTAGATTCAGAGGTATTTTGGTTGTCTCCTGGTGAAACTAGTATATCTTGTTCTCCTTCACTTTGTTCTTGTTCATCGGTGATAGAAATTGAAGTGGTGTTTCTTCTCAGGACTGGTATGTTGTTCTCATTGAAGTGTACATTTCTACTTATTGTTATCTTCCTACTTTCAATATCAAACATTCTATAATTTTCATTTTCGTATCCTACTAATATTAGTTTTACACTCTTTTTATCTAGTTTTCTTCTTCTTTCATCAGGTATATGAACGTACCCTTCTGAACCAAATACTCTTATGTGGCTTCTGTCCATTCCACAGCTCATATGGGGATACATCTTTTGTCTGGGTAGAAGAACTCCGATTTAGTAAATAAACAGCACAGTTTACTGCTTCAGCCCAGAGATTTAATGGGATATCACGAGAGTACAACATAGATCTTGCGCTCTCCATAATTGTGCGCATCTCTCTTTCCACTCTACCGTTTTGTTCCGGTGTGTAGGGTGCTGTGCGTTCATGAGTTATTCCTTCACCATCCAAATAAGATTTAAGTTCATTGTTGACATACTCACGGCCATTGTCTGTGTGCAATATACGAGTGCCATGTTCAAACCTATTTTTTACTATTGCATTGTATTTCTTAAAGCAATCCAGGACGTCACTTTTGTGCTTTATTATAAACACATGTCTATAACTGGTGGCACCATCTTTAAATAAGACAAAATATCTTGCTCCAGATACAGATGGATGTTCTACAGGTCCACATACATCACTGTAAGTTAAATCACCAGGTTCACATTTTCCTCTACAGGATTTATGAAATGGCAAGCGGCTCCGTTTGCCATATTGACAAGCCTCACAAACAAAGTTGATGTCATCTGTTAACTTTACTGGTATTGCACCATTCTTGCTCATATTTTGTACTTCCTTTAAGTTTAAATGTCCCAAACGTTCATGCCAGATTTTTAAACTTGACTGTGCTAAATTACAATCTATTTGCACTGTAGTTTTAATATTTATTTCATATAAATTATTCTGCTTCAATGTGGCAGTCATAACCACCATATTGTCTTTCAATATTAAGGCCTCCTTGTACTTCTTAATTATAACATAACCTTTTCTTGTTGCCATGCCTTCGGAGAACAAATTTCTGCGTAGTTCTGGTACATAAAGTACATCTTCTAGGATACTTTGCTCCCACTTGCCATTCACATATCTACTGATTAATATATTTCCACGTCCTTGCACCACCAGTTCCTTTTTATTTCCCAATTTCACAGTTGTGTCACTATTATTCTGGCCATAATCTAGTAGCTCACTGAAATAATCACGCCTGTATGACATGTGTGTAGATGCACCACTGTCAAGAATCCATGCGTCTATATTAGTTTCAGATTGTAAACATTGCTCGGCACTGAATGCAAGCATCTTTTGCTCTTGAGGTTTCCTCTCAGACTTCTTTGGGGCTCGACAGTCTCTTGCAAAATGCCCTCTTTTGTTAAAATTATAACATATAAATCGATGCTGATTATTCTGACCAGATGTTGAACTTTGGTGTGTATTGTGATTCTTAGATTTTCTTTGTGGTTTAGAATGTTTCATGGCTACTAAAGCACTCTCAGATTCTTCTTCATTTGTTAAGCTAGCTTCCTCATCTAATAATCGTGCTGTTAGATTCTGAATTGTTTGTGAATGTGGATCTAATGACAGCCATGCCTGACGTAGAGAGCGATACTTTGAAGGTAGTGTACTTAATATTTTTGTCATAATAGCTGTATTGCTTATTTCTTCGCCAGTCTCTTTTAATTGTTTAGCTAAGTTCTCTACTTTAGAAATATGCTGTGCAATACTATCGTTTAATGACATCTTATATTGATAGAATTTCTCGTGCACCATCATTTTGTTCAGCTCTGATTTCTGCTCGTAAATTGATTCCAACTTCATCATCACTTCCTTTGCCGTTTCACAATTTTCGATTAATGAGATTTGGTTTAGTTCCATAGACGAGGTTAACAGGAACATGGCCATGCCATCATTTTTGTTCCACTGCGTTGTATCACCTACTGTGGGTTTTTCTTCATGGATATTTAAACCTTTCGCTTTTAAGGCACAATTGACTTGGAATTTCCATTGTCGAAAATCCTTACCACTAAACTTCTCAATTCTCATTGAATTTGTGACTTCCATTTCGTTATTTTTATAGGTTATTCACGTTGGAACGAGTGAGTGTTTTCACTTTTTCAGGTTCTGCTCTTTACTCAATTAATTACGAAGAGTACCTGGGCCCATAACCTATTGTTATTAAATATTGTTCCAGGTCAAGAAATATTAGATTGAGTAAGATTTCTAGTAAGATTTCAAAAATATCTTTATTTATTTATAATTAAAATAACAACATATGTATCCATCGAAACAACAAACTGCCAAACACCAAGCCTTCCAATACATTATAAAATTTACCACTCAACAGTTTAGTTGTGAAAGAACAGCGCCAACGGCAAAGTTTGAAGCGTCAGTTGTTAAAATGAACATTTTTTCAAAATTTGGATAGGCCAAAATACTTTCTGAGGTCAACATACTTTTACATTTTTCAAAACATTCTATGGTTTCAGGAGACATTTCAAATTTGATATTTTTTTTAATAGCATTGTTAGTGGTTTTGTTAATTTAGCGAAATTTTTAACATATTTTCTATAATAACTGAAAAGGCCCAAAAATGATTTTACTCCTTTCTCGTTTTGTGGTAAAGGGAATTCCGAAATTGCTTGTATTTTACCAGGATCTGGTTTTATTCCATCAGGGGTTAATAAATGTCCCAGGAAAACAACCTTATCGGTTAGGAAGTTACATTTGTCCGGTTCAATTTTTAGATTATTTTCGCGCAGTTTCATTTAAATGGTTCAATTTTAATTTATCAAGATTGTCATTAATTTCCCTAGGCGTGTCAGTTGCCTGGGTTAGGTATATTTTGTTAAGTTCGTCTTGTTCGAGTGAAAAAAGTGGAAAGGTTTCGTCTTTAACCATTAACAATTTTTTGTCAAAGTCAATTAAACATTTGTTTTTTGTCAAGAAATCCAGACCTAAAATTCCATCAAATGATGAACTAAAGTCTGCAATAAAAAATTTATGGGTGTTATTGAGTATTGTGAAATTGACACTATTTGTCACGTTAATTGGTTCATCACTTATACCAAAAATACTGAAATTTTCCTTTTCTAGATCGTAATTATTAAGAACAGAAAGTGGTCGTAAAATTGAAATAGCTTCACCGGAATCGATTAAAAGTCTAATATTTAAGGTTTTATTTTTAGCATACAGCAAAGATTTATCATTCAATTGCCAAATTCTAATGTTGTTGAGGGTCCTTTGTCGGTTTGAAGGCCCTCGTATAAAAAATGTTCGTTTAGTTCAATGTCAAGTTCGTCATCATCTGTAACTTGATCGTCACACACATTGTTTACAGATGTTCTATTTTGATTTTTGAAACAAGTGTCTGATTTATGTCCAAATCGATTGCAAATTCGACATTTTGGAATTGTTTATTTTATTGGTGGATTGGGAAACGGGGTTGAGGAAACAGGTAAGGGTTTTCGCGTTTCGGGTACACTAACAGATTTTTGATTTTCTTCTTTTATAGACATTCTAGAAAAATTGGCGTTCGTTTGTTTGAAAAATTGTTGATTTTCGTAATCTTTTATAAACTGTTTTATTTGAGCCAGCGACGTGGGATTAAGTGGTCGTGTAATTTGAGATAAAGGTTCTCTCAAGCCTGTGATAGCGGTTAGCAGGGCAGTTTTAACGTGAAAGTCAGTTAGACAATTTTTTTCAATATGGTTAAGGTTCGGATCATATTTAATGATTTTGTTAATTCTTATTAGTTGTGTTTCGATCCTTTCGACAAAAGAAATCGGTTTTTCAACATAACGTTGTTTAAAATGACACATTTCAAAGTTAAGACACTGTAAATCGAAACTTTCACCAAACTGTGTAAGGAGACCTTCCCTTATTTCTTGCCACGTTGAGTATTCTTTAGAACTGATAAAATCAAGTGCCACCCCTTCCAATCTACTTTTTACAACAAAAGGAAAAATTTGAAGTTCCGCCGGATCAAATTTCGTTAAAATAAAATCAACAGAGTCTATGAAATTATGCAATTTTGATGGCGTGCCGTCAAAAAGAATAATTAGTTTTACAGCTTTATCATAATTAATGTAGCATGTGCGTGGTGCGACTGTGGACACAGTTGCAGTTGTTGTGGGGGGTTGTTGCAATAGTTGTTGTCATCATTAATAATTAATGAATAATGAGTAGTATAGTTATTATTTTTTTTTTTTTATAAGTCGAACATACACGAGTAATAGTCAAAGATCTTGAAAATGTAAAAAAAAAACAAAAAGAAAGTTACTCATATAATTCGACTCACCCCCAAGCACTACTCCGATATTCGATGTGATGAGAACGTTGTAACCCCTCGCAGGACCGGTACCCGGTGGCTTTTCACCCGGTGCTGGCGTTGAACAAAGCGATAGTGTCGTGTCGTTGTCTGAACCAGTTGCGAAACTTGAACGGTCGTTTTCTCGATGGCTTTTCACCAAGAGGCTCAAAGTTGGGCTGCCCTCCCGAACGCGTTTTCCAAGTGGCTTTCCACTAGAAATCCAAATCGGGGTGTTTTTTCGAATGGGTGTCTTCTAAGCGGCTTTACACTACGAAGCTTCAGGACGTTGAATTCCAGGTGACTTTACACTTTAACTAAACGAACACTATTTTTTTTGTTTTTGCAGATTTTCCGGTTAACGATAAAAATCGAAAAAGGCTTTTCTTTTCCCGGAATCCTACTGACTGCGCCAATTATATTTTCTGTTGATGTTATTTGAGAGAATAATAGAGTTTTCAAGACTGAATAATTTTATTAAAAGAGATTGCTTTTTGTTCAACGTTACAAACGATTTTAAGGCTCTAAAAGAATTCCCAATACATTTAACAATACCTCTGTGCAGGCTCAATCCTGCGAATATGAACATAAACAATATAAACTAGTTCTGATATTCCGATAAATAACTAAGAAGTCTTTGTTTTTCTCACACGTGCATTTAAGCCGTCTGTTAGGCGTCGTTGCGAGGTCAACCGTTTGATATCAAATATCTACTATGACTCAATAAACGTAACATAACACATATACATTCCAACTGTTTCCTACAAACTTTTACTAAGTTCCACTCAATCCACCACTTCTGATTCAATCACATCGTCATTTCTTTAGTTTCTTTTTGCGATTCGCTTCAAATTCCTATGTCGCACTTCTGCATCACCTTCAGCGAAACAACTCTTCCACAATAACTCTTAACACAAACCAATCCTTCGACACTCTACACACTAACATCCCTCTTTTTAACATGCTCCTACCTCATGTAACATGTATCAATTTATATTTAAAGTTTGTCTTTCATTACCCTCCTACTAACACTTTAATTCTTTTTTAAAACAACACTCTCTTTTTACAACAAACTATTAAAAAAAAAACAACTTTATAATACATTTTTTTTATTATGTTTTTTACATTAAAACTTAAATTTTTCATTAATATGTGTTTGTAACTCTACCATTTTATTTTCCATCTCATCCGCCCGCTTTCGATTTTCCATAGTCCATCTACTACCGTTTTCCCAAGTTCTCTTCATGTCCTCCAACTCCTTCTCTTTCTTTTGAATTTGTTCTAACAAAGAAGCATTCTACCTATCCTGTTCCTTCATTTCAGCCTCTCTTTTCTGTTTTTCGCGGTGCATAGCCTTCGTCGCTTCTCGTAATTGTTCCACTACCTTTGGGTATTCAAACGTTCCACCCGACGTCTTCCTATTATACGTTCGCTTCTTCGGTTTCATTATTATACCTTTACTACCTCCTGATATCGTTCGCGATGTACTCGCCACAGGCACTATCGCTGTTTCTCCGACTTCATTTCCACCATCTGCAGCTGCTGTCATCGATTTGTCGTTGTTGAAGAACTCGTCCAACACCGCTGACAGATCGGAATCTTCCATATTATACATTGGTATTTCACTAGTAACATTTTGTACCTGTGCTGCCATTTTACTTTTCACTTAAGTAGGGGTAGATGGCCGTTTCTGGCCCGGAGGGTGAGAGGGTTGTGATTTCTGACAATTGTGACGTAATTGTAATCGATAGAATGTGGTTCAAGGTCATATGTCTACTACAGTAGAGAGCGTATTTATCATCGATTGCTAGAAAGCCGTTTCTATTTCAGAGGGCGAGAGGGTTTCGATTTATGATCATTGTGACGTAATTTGTGGCTCAAGGTTATGATTCATATGTCTACTACAGTAGAGGGTATATTTATCTGCGTCTTTTCGACGTTGTCGGTTGATTGAAATGTCTACTATAGTAGCGATTGCGTAAGCCTACACAGTCGGGTGACATCTGCTTGAAAGCCTTTCGATGCTGTGACAACGGTTGTTGAAATAGGTGGAATGGTGCTGTATAGAGCGAGGAGGTCGGTTAAATAGCAAATATGAATTGCAGACGCAGCATTAGCTCCACGTGACTTTTATTGCATGCGTGGATACCTTCACACACACACGCATACATACTCTGCTTTACCGAACAATAAGCTATCATGTGTAAGTTCATCATACACAGACAAACATCACTTGTCGTTCAGTACATCGACAACTTTACAATTCGCTGATGTCGCACACACATGTATATATACTATGTCATATTCACGCGCTTTCCATCTTACTCCGTCTATATCGAGCAAT
>CM055659.1:10031324-10082214 GCA_029378335.1 Agrilus mali | reverse complement strand
TAAGATGGAAGTCGTAAAGCGCGTGAATTCAAATTTGAATACATAGACATAGAAGAATGGGTACAGGTATATGTAAAATAGACATGTGTGTGTGTGATATCGACGAATGTCGATTACGATGATAAAGTTGTTGACGTATGCATTAAACAAAAGAACGCAGGTGTGTGTGTGTACGTATTAGTAAAAAAGGTAAGTGTTCAACGTCGAGCTAATGCTGCGTCTGCAATTCATATTTGCTCGATGTAGACGTCATCCTCTCTTCCTCTGAGCGTGAACCTGTTAATAAATAATGTTACGTCACAATTAATTCACATTTCAATAATGTTACGTCATCCTCTCCTCCTCTGAGGGAGAAGCTGTTATCCCACCCTACTTACGTGCGAGAATTTTATTAAAACACTACAGCGTCTTCACAGTTTAACTTGCATACACGCAACAATTATTTAGTTCTAGATTCAATCAAAATATGATGAACTCGTAGATTTATCGATTTACTTGCAAATAGGAACAAGAACTGGACACTTATTTAGAGGTAATTTATTGATCAGTTCTATATTCAAATGAGTGAGTTAGAGTGACAGCAACACTTACTTAAGTAAAACAAGGTTTACTTCGTTGACCGTTTATTATTAACTCCAATACTACACTAACTCTTATTATGTTGGGCTAGGCCCTTTTATATTAGGATTTCCATTACGTCACTTAATTATTATTACTTATGTTATAGCATATGTAACACCTCCCCTTTTAGATTATAATTAGTTCAATGAAGTAATTATAGTAACATAAACAATAAGATGTAAATACACAAAAAGAAATTTCTTATGTCTTAACCATCTAAAATCTAATTACAAACAACTTATTCTTAACTCGAGGTAATTATGCATCAGTCTTTAAATGTTTATGATAGAGAAAAACGAAACACAATGGTTCACTTCACATGGCGATCTCCTGGTCTTTATTTTATTTTAGACGGTGGGGTCCAGGTTGGTTTCAACCCCTGGGTGACGGGTATCATCTCCATAGTCTCAGTTTCCGTGGTGGTGGTGACGTCGTGGTACGATACTCGAGGGTGTGGTGTAGACGGGGGTCTGGTATTTCGTTCTCCTTGTTGTCTTGGACCGAATTTATTGCAATTAATGATCTGATGATTTGTTTTATCTGTATTTAGGTGGTCTAATCGTAAAAGTGATTCTACTATGCGCTGTCTTTCTATTTTCAAGTTTTTATTATCTCCGGAATTAAAATGAATGATTTTTGCTTTATCTATGTCGGGTACGTCATCTAGTTGCAGGTCATTAATATTTATTGTAAAATTTTTGCTTTCTTCGTTGGTATTTACAACGGTTGTTATGAAGTTGCCATTATCGTCAGTCTTAATAACAATTAGGGATAATGACACCTTCGCTAACATGCCTATTAATAATGAATTCGCTATTAGGTTTTAAATTTGAATTTAATTTAATAACTTGTTCGCAGCTAGCGGCCAAATTTAGGTGATTAACATTGTTATTAATTTTGAAAGTGGAATTCTTAAAATTTAGTTTGACATTGTTTTCTTTAATTAAGTCCATACCAATGATCCCGTCGGCTGAAATGTTAAGGTTAGCGACATGAAATTTAAAAGGAATTCCGAAAGGTTTTAATTTGTAAGTTCCTAAGCTAGTGATTACTGCACTTTCACCTGAAATACCTATGATTTCTATTTTATTAGTTTCATCTAGCTCTTGGTGATTAGAAATTAATTTGGGTAAAATTAGTGAGATTCCTGCACCGGTATCGATTAGAAATTTCTAAATTTTTCCGTTGTTATTAAAAGTAATAAAAGGCATTTTTTTAAAAGGGACTTTTTCACTGCAACTGAGTATTTTGGAGGACTTGAATTTAATTTTTAGAGTTCTGCTTCCTCCTCTGCCGAACTCTCGTCGGAGTGTAAAGCTTCGTTATTGTCATTGTCGTCAGAGACTGAACTAGAATTATCATTATTATTCAAATGTTGTGTTCTAAATTTTTCGTTATTTTTTCGTTTTTCGTCATTTTGTCTTTTGTAACACACATCAGTTTTGTGCCCAATTTTTTTACAATAACTGCACGTGGTGTTACTACTATCACTATTATTACTAACAGGTTTAGAAAAGTTAGTAGATTTTGAAGCAAACTTAGTATTTGTTTTTCCTTTTTTGTGAATATCGCGGAATTGTTTATACCGTTCCTGTTCGCGGCGTTCTCTATTCCTTTTCTCCTGTTGCCTAGCATAATAGTAAGCGTCCTCTAGGTTCCTGAGTTCTCGCGGATTTACTGCTAGTTCAATATCAGGGGCAATATTCAAAAGAAAAATACTCTTAGCAAGGGTCTCAACTAAATTTTGAACTGCTACTACGGGAGATTCCTCACTGGAGGCCTGTTCTCCTACTGCTGTGACTAATTTATCGCGGATTTTCGCAATTTCGTTATAGGTAGATTTTACATTGTTTTCGCTTTTAATTCTAAATAGGTCACCGAATAGTCCTTCGGTAGATTTTTCTAACCCAAAGTTATGAATCAGGAGTGCGCGGATGTCACTCCATAATGTAAGGTTCCTATTTAGAATTAAATTAGCTGCGCGACCTTTTAACTTAGTTGATACTATCATTACAATAAGAGGTTTAAAGTCTCTATGAGCGTGACACATTGCAAAGTCGACACAGTTAACAAAATGATTTACAGGAATATTATCCCCATCAAAATCGGGAATGGTTTTTATTAGATAATCAAATGCTATTTTTGGATCTAATGTTGAAGCAGATTCTACTGCTTCTGTTTTGCCTTTAGACATTTCTAAAGAATTTAGTTTATTAAAATTTTCAAAATCAGACCCGTTAGTCGAGGATAAGTTTAGGTCCTCTGTGGAGAACCAGGAGGAAAGTGTGGGATACAGTTTGGCTATTTAATGAACAACAAGGTACTTACAGTAGTGCGGTAGCTATCCAATTGTTCATTGAATTACGCTCTGGTAATGTCCTGCAGGTCCCGTGCCTCTCGGTTTCCAATTTCTTTTCGGGGCTGGTTAATTTTGTTCTGCAGACGTGGTATCAGTTGGGTGATTCCTTGGTTGTCTTAAGCGGATCCCATCCTCGTCGCCAAATTTTGTTACGTGCGAGAATTTTATTAAAACACTACAGCGTCTTCACAGTTTAACTTGCATACACGCAACAATTATTTAGTTCTAGATTCAATCAAAATATGATGAACACGTAGATTTATCGATTTACTTGCAAATAGGAACAAGGACTGGACACTTATTTAGAGGTAATTTATTGATCAGTTCTATATTCAAATGAGTGAGTTAGAGTGACAGCAACACTTACTTAAGTAAAACAAGGTTTACTTCGTTGACCGTTTATTATTAACTCCAAGACTACACTAACTCTTATTATGTTGGGCTAGGCCCTTTTATATTAGGATTTCCATTACGTCACTTAATTATTATTACTAATGTAATAGCATATGTAACATATAGTGTATAGAACAAATGCTCATAAAATTGGCTACAAGAGTAACGCTCCAATAGCTAGAAACAAAGGAAAAAAATATCAGCTAATCAAGAAACTCGTGACCGGACCTCTATTTCCTTCCGCCGCTGCCAATGTCATAGCTAATTCGACTCCAGTTAGAAATCCTTCGGGTAAAGGTCTATGGATGAATTTAAATGATAAACCTATAGAATATGTATATTTTAATGATGTTAACGAATTATGTGATCGTTTAAAATTACTTATTTCATCCCAAGCTGCAGGAAATGCCAATCATACCAATGAAATCACATCTATTGTAGAAGAACTTCGAGAGTGTGGTATAATAGAATAAATAACTTATTTTCTTACTTAGTCTTAATATGGTTGTTGATGAATTCGGTCGAGCATTACCATCTGGCTCTAAACGAAAGTTCGAGGCGATAGATAAATCTTTCATCGAAAACAATAACATATTTGCTCGAGTAAATACGAGCTGCAACGATGGAGAAGAAGAGATTGAATATGAAGTTGTTACAAAAAAATACTTGGATACATTAATGACCACTTTAGCTACAAAAGCGTATGTTGATAATAAAGACAACGTTACTAAGAATCAAATTAGAGTAGAATGTGAAAAGGTCAAAAAGGAAACGATGGCGGAAGGAGATAAAAAACGTGAAACTCTTCGAAACGAATTATTATCATTAATAGACTCCCTCAAGTCTAACTCTGACATACTAAACACTAATATTCGTTTAAATACTTTGTATGTAGATGCTATCTTTAAGCATCTTAACATACAGAAGAGCTCTATAATTATTAATTAATAATGGCTAAAATACGAAAAGGAAAGATAAAAAAAGACTCTCGTAAAAACGGTAAAACAACCACTATTAAAGAGCAAGTGGTTGCTGAATTACACAAACCAGCTCGAAAAAATTTTACCAGACGAAGAACAATTATTAAAGGATTATACGATCTGTTTCAAGCTGATCTAGTAGAAATGATTCCGTATGCAAAAGAAGATAATGGATATCGATATATTCTTGTAGTAATTGACACATTTTCTAAATATCTATGGGCATCACCGGTTTTAAGAAAAAATGGTGAAGACGTTTCGAAAGCGTTTGAGGATATATTACGCAAAAGTAAACGTATATCGACAAACCTGAAAACTGATATGGGAAAAGAGTTTTACAACAAATGGTTTCAGAATTTAATGCGAAAATACAGAATTAATCACTATTCAACCTTTAGCAGTAAAAAGGCCGCTATAGTAGAACGAGCCAGTAGAACATTAAAAGGTATAATGTGGAAAAAATTTACATTGCAGGTAAATTACAAATGGTTAGATTTATTACCTAAACTAGTTCATATTTATAATAATACGAAACATAGAACTATCGGAATACAACCAATAAATGCTGTGAAGAAGGAAAACGAAAGGCAACTATTAAATACCGTATACTCTCGCCAGTGGCGTAGCGTGGGTATCGGCTGCCCGGGGCGGAAGACAATTTTGCCGCCCTCTTAATTAGGTGTTTCAATTTAATGTATACTATACATTATATACATTAATTCTAGAGAACTTTTCGGCAAGAACAATATTATTTTGCATTATACAGATTAGATTTTAAATAAAAAAGTTTATTTGTTTTACAATCACGTTTATCAATACAAAAATTCTAACTTCAATTATTGATATAACAGGCACATAGGTATTATTTAATCATGTCCATCGTCGAGGTGAACCCTAATTTTAAGTAGGGTCTATTACGCTACTTTTAAGTAGGTACCGTTACCTACTTAAAATTAGGGTTCACCTCGACGATTGACATGATTAAATAATTAGCGAATTTAATATAAAGCGGAAATCAATTTTATATTAGAACTAGAATGATACTATTAAGTAATATTTATATCTTTATTGAAAAATAATATAAGTAGATAGATACTTAGAGCTAAAAACAAAGCTTCCGGTTTTAATTAAAAATTTATGCGCCTACTTTTTTTAAGAGCAAAGTCTTTTATTGCACCATCAATGTCTATAGCATCACACATCTCTTGTTTAATAGACAAGATAGCCAAATTTGTTAGTCTTAGAGTGCTCATTGTCGACCTTAAATAATTTTTAATTAATTTCAATTTCGAAAAACTTCTCTCACAGCTGGCATTGCTTATGGCAACTGTAAAAAATATTCGCAGCATGAGTACAATATTGGGCAGAGTGTCTTCCAGCGTAGATTTTATTATAAACTTAAATAATTCAAATGAGTCTGCATTAATTAATTTATTTTCGTTGCCTGTAGCAGCAACGAAAGTCCGCAGTCGAAGTTGTTCCAGCTTGAAATCCTTCTCGTCAATTTCAACAGATGCGTAGTCTAGATTACATTTGGTGCTGTCTGGATCTAATAATATAGCCGGCGTTAGATAAGCAAACTTATCGGTCAATTTCTGTAGCTGATGAAAACGTTCATGAATTTCTACAATAATTCTATCTAACGAAGAAAACAGGTTTCGTCTCAACTCGTTTTCACAAGACAAGTTAGCATCTCTAGTTCCGTCTTCAAAAATATGCTTTCTCGTTATGCGCCTCTGAGGTTCTACGGAAATTCCGAGCTCTTCACACATATTTTTTGCATAACTTACAGCGCCATCTGCCCATTCCTCTCGTTTCTCTGTCAGTATCATATGCAAAGAATTTACTTTCTGAGCGCACATTCTAATGTCAAGTCCCTTTGTTTGTAAATATTTTTGTGCATCATTCACTTCATGTAGCACCGGTTGCCAAAGGCCTAAAAAACAAAGAAAGGAAAATGACTGCATCAAAACTTGTAAAGCTCCTGCATCTGTCCTAGTATTTAAGCTTTCACCTGGCTCTGTCAGTTTTTCCAAAGTGACGAGAATGTCTTTGTAATGATTCCATATCATATTTACGGCATCGCCTCTTGCACTCCACCGTGTGTCTTGAACCCTTTTTAAGCTTTTGCCTGTAGCTGCTATCAGAACTTCCCAACGATGTGTCGATGTGGCAAAAAATGAATAGCAACGTTCTAAAGTGCCGAAAAAAGTTACTGAACTCGCTTCAACTGAGGCAGCGTGTAAGCAAACAAGGTTTAACGAATGATTTGAGCAAGGTACGAATTCAGCTTTAGGGTTTATTTCTTGAATTCTTTGCTGAACTCCTGAATGCTTTCCAGCCATAACAGCAGCATTATCATACGCTTGGCCTCTACAGTTACTTATGTCTAAGCCATCAGCTTGAAGCTTGTTCAAAATCATGTTTGAAATTCCTTCAGTAGTTTTGTTTTTAGTTTCAATGAAATCTATAAAAGATTCCACTACTTTTACTTCCTGATTTTCAATTAGGACGTATCTTAATACCTGACTTGTTTGATCTTTATGAGAAAGGTCTGGAGTGCTGTCGAATATAATCGAATAATACTTAGCCCTTTTTATTTGTTCGATGATATGTTGGCGAACATTATTTCCTAAAATGGCAATAAATTCGTTTTGTATTTGTGGTGACATATAAGTGATTGTTTTCGCACACATTTTAGATCTTACAAGATGTTCACGAAGTACAGGATCGTATTTTGCAATTAAATGAGCCAATTCCAAAAAGTTTCCTCTATTGGTACTGGTGTCGTTTTCTATGTGTCCACGTAAAGCCAAATTTTGTTTGGCAAGAAATTTTATAATATCAAACATTCTAATAAGAATTTCCCGCCATTTCTTTATTTCCTTAGCCACTATGTTTTGCTCTTTCTTGTCAATAGTCTGTCCTTTTTGAAGTCTGCATTCCAACTCCTTCCATTTGCAATAATTTTTGTTGTGTAGTGCACTTGATTCGTGATTTAAAACCTTAGGATTTAATTTCCACCACGTATTAAATCCATCAGATGAGCAAAATTGAGATCCACTCGAATTATGTACGTTCTCAAATAAACGACAGCAAAAGCAAAATAATGATGCTTTGGATGGAGAATAAGCCATCCAGGTACGTAAAACTTTTTCGCCGTTTGTCAATGTACGGTAAAACCAATCCTGAGTAAGCCATCTTGTCTCTCCTTTTGGTGTCAATGAACACGAATCTGAACGTTTTACTGCTGAAGTTTAAGCGAAGTTAGTATTAATATGCTGAACTATTTCCTGTCCTTGCTGAATGAAATGCAATCGCATATTGTCGTCTATGTGTTCAGGCCATTTTCCAATATCGTCGAAATTTTTGTATTGAACAGCAGACAATGCCGATGGTGTATCAATCTCTGTTTCGGTACTATGCATGTCCATGTCTGAACATACGGATGGAGACTCTAATTCTGTGGATGTTGTTGGAATTTCATCTTTAGGAACAATGTCAACACTTCCAACGGGTACCAGATTACCATTGTCAAGTTCTTGTACTTCTTCAGCTTGTTCTGGGTTTGAAGGTTCAATTGACTGTGTTGAATTTAAGTCTAATGTAGAATATGACGTCTCAGGAACAACACTTTTCACATATTTAAGTAAAGCTCCTTCATTTGCTCTAATATTTTCCAACTTAGCTCTTCTCTTATTACGGTAAAATGCTCCACTTTCTTTTACTCTTTTCATTTTTGATGCTAAGATTAAAAAAAAATGTGATGATAAAAGTTAGTTACAAAAGAAACTATCGAACATTTCAAAAACTAGGTATATTTTACAGCACATCTATGTATAGGCAAAAATCTAAAAACCGTAAATATTTGTTCGGGACCCTGGGTATGCGAGTGTAAAACTCGTACATGGTCGGATTTTAATAAATTAAAGCTTGAACAACATATCACAGTCAAACATACAATTACATTTTAAATAAAATATTTAATACACAGTTGTATGTAGGTCCACTTAATCACAGTTACGGAACAGTGTGAACTAAACAACTGAAGATCCATGAATAAAACTTAACTTCGAATTGTCAAAGCATCACGTACTTTCTTAAAGGGACGTAATAAACAATATTGAACCTAATATTGTGCCGATCAATATAGATAGCAGTATTGTGTATGTGGATGAGTGCATGGCGGTTTATTGCCGACAAAGGCGGCAATAAATGAAACAAAAATACATACGAAAAGGGATGCCGCCTGCCAAATGGTCACCTGGAGACATAACGTGCTCTTTTCAATCGGTCCGAATTTAAAGTTGCGTTAAAAAATGAAATTGTTCAAATTTCAAATATTTACTAAATATATTTTATTATTTACTGTGAAATTTTGCCGCCCCCTTAAAAGTGCCGCCCGGGGCGGGCCGCACCCCCCGCCCCCCCCGTCACTATGCCACTGACTCTCGCATTAAAACAGTTGATCTAAAGAAAAAGAAATTTTCCATTGGAGATTACGTACGCATTAGCAAACATCGCGAACTTTTTGCTAAAGGTTATACCCCAAACTGGTCCAACGAAATTTATAAAGTGGTTAACATTAAATTTTCAAACCCAATCGTCTATTATTTACAAGATTTAGCAGGTAACGATATAAAGGGAGGATTTTACGATAAGGAGCTGCAAAAGGCGAAACATCCCGATGTGTACCCGGTGGAAAAAATTTTGCGAAGAAAAGGTGATCAAGTTTATGTAAAATGGCTGGGATTCGATAATTCTCACAACAGTTGGATTCCATCTAATAATGTTGTAATTTAACATTTTTTTTAAGAATAAAAGAATATTTTTAATTGACATTGGTATTCATAACGAACAAATTACCTAATTACTTATTTATTGTTATGTTTGCATAATTCCATGCACGGCGGTAGCGGTGGCCGAACCGGAAAAACAATTAACACATGTCGGCAAAATAACTACCTATCTATCTACATATGTACGTCTACTTAATGAGGTAGTTAGTTACCTGTTCCTTGCTATGTCGTCGTCGTCATCGTCTCGTCCTCGTCGTCGGTCGTTGTCGTGTCGTTTTCAGACAATGGCCCACGTGGTCCGACAACAACCATCATACACCTTTTGCGCTCTACAGGCTAACGTTAGAAAGAAACAGCATGAGACCAACGAACCTCACGTATTCCAACTAGTGATGTGCCGGATATCCGTATCCGTATCCGTATCCGCGGATATCCGAGGGAGAATAGAGGTCCGTATCCGTATCCGTTAGTTTTTGGCGGATCTTTTACGGATCTTTTACCTTGTTAATTTTTAATTCGTAGATGAAATATATATATATATATTGTGTCGATCAATATAGATTTAGGCAGTACTGTGTGTATAGATGAGTGCGTGGCGGGTTATTGCCGACAAAGGCGGCAATAAATAAAGCAAAAAATAAATATTCAGAGGGATGCCGCCAGCCACATGGTTCACCAAGGACAGAACGCACACGACGGCCGAAGAAGACGGTCGTCTTAAATTGATTAGACGCGACCAGATTATTTTAGTTTTAAAATTATTGTGACATTAATATTGCATTATTGGATTTGATGGTGTTTTGTAGAAAATTTTCTTAACTGATATACCAAACACAAACGTTATCTGTGCTGCCCAGTGTCACACTAAACTACACAGAAAAAAAAAACTATTTTAAAACAAGAAAATATATTGCTTTGAAGATATTTACTCATTTTAAATAAATAAATACTTCTTTTTAGTATTTTGCTTTGTTTTAAGAAAACAAGAATATTTCCTTCAACACTTTTATTTACTTACTGCAATTGATTTAAAGAAAGAATTTTTGTTTTGAAACAAATTTATACAGGTTTCGATCGAAGACTAACTCTGTTCTTAAAACAAGTCAAGGAACTACTTGAAATGAAAATGTTTCTTTTGCTACAACTTTTTGAATGGTTTAAACAAAAAGTAATTTCTTAATTTTAAAACATTTCTGTTTTGAAACAATAAAATGTTAATTCTATTCAACTAGCCGAAAACTTCATTTGGACTAAACAACTTCTTATCAAAATGGCAAACTTGAGCAATCACTACGTTACATTAAAGAGCTTATATAAGGTCGAATCAGTAAATGGAAGTAAAGTTCTTATCATGGATAAAAATAAAAAGACGCATTTTCCAGTCATGATGCATACACTCCCTACTGGTGAATCATACATAACACTAAAATGTCTTAAACAATTTCTTTTAGTTCCTTTCATACTATTGTTCATGTGTGTATCGTTGTTTTTTTTATTATTTTATGTTCAATAAAGATATGTTACAATAATCACATCTTATTTATATACCATTCCATTGATTTGTAAAATTGCTTTATTATTAAAAATAAAAAATTAAGAAAAAATTAAATTTTCAAACAAATTTTTGTTATTTTAGTATGAAAATGTTTCATGTTTAATACAAACATATAACGCTTTAAACTCAAATATTAATCGAGTTTATTATAAAGAAGTACCATCCGTTTCTTGTGTTAAAGAAAAATATTATTTTTTCCAAGCCCGCAAATCTTATTTTAAGAAAACGAAATTGTTGAAATCAGTAGATGAATATTCTGTTTAAAGGAATACATTATTCTAACGAAGAAATATTATGGTTTTCGTAAGTAAACTCTTTTTTCGCTTCAAACATTGCTGTATTTAACTGAAAGTATATATTCTTAAATGAAACGCAGCATTTGATTACCATTAAAACTTTTAAACTCTTTATTCAAGAAAATATTTATTTGCGTATATATGAAACAAAGATTTTCTTGAATGAAGTGTATTTTATTCACATTAAATATATTCTTTTTTCCGTGTATATGCGGCGGTAAATATTGCACATCGATCTTTGCAAAGAGACAATCTATTATAAAAGTTAGCTCTTAAAAAGGTTCATATCAGTTTGTCTCTTTCAAAAGGTCGATAAACCTACAATATTTACCGTCGCGTACTCTAAAAAAGTAAAGATCCGTATCCGTATCCGTATTCGCGGATCTTGAGGCCAAATATCCGTTTTCAGATCCGTATCCGCTGATATACATTTTTAGCGATCCGGCACATCACTAATTCCAACCACTAAAAAAAACACTCCCTCCTTCCCTCCTTCGTTCCTTCATTCCTTGCTACTGCTACTACTACTACTCTACCTATGTGTGTGTGTATGTATGTCGACGTACAATACATGGAAAGGATAACAGTTCATGCTAACAGTAGCATACAACTTTTCGCCAATAGGTGCGAGAAGAATAGATTTATATGGCAAACTAACGCTAGACAGAAACAGCAATAGAAATAACAGTACTTGCTAGTACAAGCCCTCAACAATAACTACGCTAATAATTTTATTTTTTCATAGTCAGAAAAGGTTACATGAGGCATTTTCCATGTAATTTTACTTATTATAATTTTACCTGATTCTTTTCCGTCTTTATCGTATGTAGAGTTGCTATCGGTATTTGATCGAATCAATACCAATTCTTGTCGGGTGTGTAGAATAACCTTTTTATGGTCCTCAGCAAATCCTAATAGCATACTTAGAGGAATACATACTTCAAATTCTTTCGTTGTTGAATCGAGAACAATTGTAGCATCATTTTCAATTGGTAACCAACCAGCATTTTGTAGAACAGTAGCTTCATTTTGATTATAAGAAATATAAGCTTTCATTGTTGTTGTAATACCGGGATTTTTAACACGATCCATTACCACACCCCCTAGTTTATATCTTATTTCATCAAACAAAAAGGCAAATGCATTATTAATTATTGTAACACTTGTTGGTTTATTCCCATCTAGTTTTGTTAATTTTCCTTCCAATTGTAGAAAACTGTCACATGGTAATGTTAGGATATCCTGTTGTTGTATTGGAATTCTAATTTCACCGTTGTAATTAAATGTATTTGCTGCATACGGTTGGTGAGAATGTAATTCAATATTTGTTATTGAATTATCAAAGCTGACTTTTTCATTAACCTTTAGTATATTCATCATTATAGCTACTTTTTTAACTTAAAACCGAGTGAGATTAAAAACTTTTTATTTTCTAGTGTGAGTCGTTTAGAATTATGTTTATCATAAATTTTTTTTAATAGTGATGACCTATTTATATCTTCACTGCTACTACTGTTCTGGTTGTTGTTGTTGTTGTTGCTACTAATATTACTATTAAAAATCACAACCATATCTCCCCACTTTCTCTCTTAACTCACACTTTTTTTCGTAGATGTAATGTGACTGTGATAACTTCTTGTCTAAAATTAACTAAACTCCCATTCTGATCTGCTATTTTAAGGGTTATATTATTTATGATATGCGTAGTTATTGGTAAATAAATGACATTGTGTAATTTCTCCACAATTTTATAACCAGGTGGAACTGTTGGGTAGAAAGCATGAATTGTATGTACAGAATTTAATTTAAATAATAAAACACAAAAGTTTCAAGAAATATATCGTAATGTTGACACAATAATTGTTTCGCTGTACTACAGCTTCTTCAGGTGAAGATTTGACCAATTTGGGGAAAGTCTGAAATATGATGTTTATCCTTTTTAAGAATTTTCTTATTGAATCCTAATAATTGACCGATAGAATTGTCTTGTGAAAAATCTATAGTTCTTGTACACTTAACTTCACATTTAAGAGTATTGTTATTTGCATAAATTCGTAATATTGCATCCTTTTCGTTCCTTAATTTTAATTGGTTCTCTATATATTCATGTATATCTTTTACTACATAACTTCCAGTAGGTATTTATACGTATTTCTCTAATTTGATGTTTTTTTAAAGAGGTTTAAGAAGAAATTTCAGTATCGTTATCTTCTTCATCCATTACGTAGTAGTGGAATTTGTTATTTTTTTTAGTATCATCAACGTTGGGAGTAGCGTTGTTTACATCAAGATCAATTAAACCAATTTCATATGCACTATTCTCATCTAAATGAATTGCAGGATAAAAATCGTTACTTAATATGGAAGATTCCTTATTAGTAAACATGAGTAAGACGGCCCCTAGACGATCAATATGCGCTTCAATATATTGCACAATATTTTGTACAATATTTTATCTGACCAACCCACACGATGCAATATTATTGCTCAATAAATTAGTTCACTGCTAATACTCGTGCGGTCAACAATGTGGAATGATAAAAAGATAGCAAGTTGTGTGGTCATTGCACTATTAGTAGCTTCAAAAAAGAAGGAAAAAAGAAAGCGCAGGTGGATGAAGGAATGGTTTAAGCAAAGAAATAAGTACACTCATGAAAATCTGTTAAGAGAACTAAGAATGAAAGAACCAAAAGATTTTCAAAACTTTTTGCGGCTAAATAGTACATTATTTGATGAACTCTTAAGAATGATTACACCTGAAATACAAAAAAGGAATACTATAATGCGAGATGCTATCCCTCCAAGTCAGCGTTTATCAATAACACTACGTTATCTAGCCTCTGGAAATAATTTTGAAGATTTAAAATTCACCAGTGCTGTATCTCCACAATCCATAGGCATAATTGTAATAGAAACTTGCACAGCTATAATAAAGTGCCTGAAAAATTACATAAAGGTAAGTTAAATTCAACAATTTTTAAAAATTGCACAAACTTTATTTTGCATGTTTTAATTTACATATTATTGAAAATTCGAAAAGTATTGAGAAGTATTAGAATTAGAGGACCCTGGTTCGTTGTGTCCAGTCAGTTGAGGTTGCACAATTTGTGCATGTAGTGTATCATAATAAACAGGATTTGGTTGCGTAGTAGAATATGGTGTAGATGTGCGACTAAAAGAATTAATCTGCACAGAATCCCTGTGCAGAGTGCCCATTTGTCCCTCAAACAATATATCATTAATAGCTTTTTTTGCAAACATTTGTTGCTTCGACGTCATGTTCTGCAGTTCTACTGCCCAAGCAGAAGCAATTTTGTCAAATTCACTTTGAGGTTCTTTTAGATGCTTGCGTGCTAGAGATATTAATTCTTCGGATTCGTCAAGTTTCCTTGCCGTCTTTTTTGGAGGACCATTCTTGCGCTGTAAATTAATAAATATTTTAAATAAACCTATCATTACCCTTTTGTAATTTTAATAATAATATTGATATTTCATAATTTTATTTTATTTGTAATTGCAGTTACCAGCAACAGAAGCTGAATGGAAAACTATTGCGAATAGATTTAATGATCAATGGAATTTTCCGAATTGTCTAGGAGCAGTAGATGGCAAGCACGTGGCAATCAAAAAACCACTACATACAGGATCTCATTATTACAATTATAAAAAGTTTTTTAGTATTGTAATGATGGCTGTTGTAAATTCCAATTATGAATTTATTATGGTAGATGCTGGTGTAAATGGGCGAATATCAGATGGAGGTGTCTTGGCTCATACTGAATTTGGAAAAGCATTGTTAAATAAATCACTGGAAATCCCAGAACCTGCTCTATTACCAAATAGTGAAAAGATACTACCTTTTGTCTTTATCGGGGATGATGCTTTTGCACTGACGCCAAATTTCATAAAACCTTATAGCCAAACATGCATTTGGGATTTTAGTATCCAAGTTCGATGTATTTCAGCGACCTATTGCAGTATCTCCTGAGAAAACCCAAATAGTTGTCTTAGCTTGTTGTTATTTGCACAACTATTTAAGACAAAACCAGTCTCAGACATACATGTGTAGCAATTCTATAGATGTAGAAGACTTTGAGTCAGGAATTATTGTTGAAGAAACTTGGAGAACAACGGATCAATCAACATCACTTCGTTCAACTCATGCCAGAAATTCACCCACAATTGCGAAAGCCATCAGAGATAGTTATTGCGATTTTTTTAATAATGAAGGGCAGATTCCATGGCAACATAAATTTGCATAAAATATATATAAAAATATTTTTTTTTTTATAAATACCTATACAAATAAATTTTACTTACACTGATTGTAGACGTATTTATTGTTCCACTATTGTCCACATCGTCGCCGATATCAAGCTCAGCTTCCTTTCCGTTATCCTCAACCTGCATAGTGTTTTGTGATGTACTAGGTTCATCCTGACCCACAAGAAACTTCATTTCATCAAAATACCATAAGGTTGGTTCTATTATGTCGTACCACTTCTTTCAGAAAGCTGTATTCGGTTTAATTCTTTTCTGAAGTGAGTGCGCAACGAACTAAATTTTTTAACTAGCTGCGATTTATCAGCATCCGGATAGTATTCTCTATATTTACTAAGTAACTGTTCGTATTGTTCATTTTTTTTTAATTCTATTGCTGTAATCTTTACTTTTAATTTCCCATAAAGCCGGTAAGCCTCGATACACCTCGATACATTCTAAAATGAATTTTCTTTCTTCATATCTTTTCTTTGCCGCCATGATAGATGTGTGCTCCAACACTGTTAGCACAGAACTGAACCAATATTGCGCAATATTGACTACAGACGAAACAATATTACCTAGATTGCACAATAAAAATCAATCTGTTTTTGATTGACTCAATATATTGTGCAATCTTTCAATATGATATACAGACGTTCAATATGATTATACAATATAAATTATTGCGCAATATATTGACGTACATATTGATCGTCTAGGGGCCGCTTAAGTAAGACATTTTCTCTGTATTAAAACTGAAATCAATGATAGTTTAAAACAAACTGCTTACATATTTTTTATTTTTTATACAGGAAATCAATACATAATTGATCACAATTCCAAGTATTATATGACTGATAAGGTGTATAATTATATAATATTTTACATAATCCGTTTGAATTAAAATAATTTATCGCTTCTAGCGTTGGTCTTAAATTACCAAACGAATCAAAATACTCATTGATAAATCCATTTTTCTTATAAGCTGTCCAGTGGGTTCCACTACCACTATCATCATCTAAATTTATAACACCTGATTCATGTTTTCTAATTTTCTTAGGTAATCTATCACGTGAATATACACCACGAAAATTTGAGATTTTTAATGCTTTTACAAATTTAATAATATCAATATCAGTTAGTGGTTTATTAGGTAATTTAATTATAAGCTGTTTTTTCCTTTTATTCATTAAAAAAGACCTAATCCTTTCTTATTAGGTTTCAGATATAGTCCTTTTCCTCCTTTTACAGCTAGAGCCTCCATCGCTTGATTATGTCTTTGACTTTCTTCAAGTTTACGTTTTGCATTTCTAGCAGAATTTATTGCATTAGCTATTTGTGCTGCTCCACCACCTAATGCTCCTAAATAGTGATGTCAAGTACGATTACTTTTTGGTACTCGTTAGTACCAGTTACTTTATTAATCAATACTCGTTATTTTGTAATCGTTACAAATACTCGTTACTTTTTCTGTAATACATAATATCGTTTACCTAGGTACGATCCACAGTAACGGCGATTACCAATAAATAATCGGCAATATGTACCTATATGTATAATTATGTTATTCTCTTTTTATATGTATTATCTTTTATTCCTTAATAAAAAATAAATAGTTGAATAGAAATTTAAATAACAATAACAAAAGTGCAGCTCTCTTTATAAATCAATAGAATGCAACAAGCTATCTTTTAACATTGTACCTAGTACCTAAATTGTACGTAACTATAAATACAGATATTTATATTATCGTATGTTGACGCAAACGACGACGCGATGCTGATCTACATGTTTATAATAAAATAATAACACGATGAATGGTGCAAGTAGTCCTTTAAGCACGAGCTTGTCTTTATCATAGATAGTCTTCGTTCTGTTTCATTTCCACCCATACATCATATATACCTAGATATGTACTTAGGTATATAATATGGATATTGAATATAACAAGTACATGGTACATTTCTTTGTTCCCATATCCTGCACATGTCCTGCACAAAATAATATTGGTAATCGAACTGGCATGGCATATCGATTACCTCGATTACTTCGTCTTACGACTCCTACGACTAATGTACCGAACAGTACCGAGAGTACCGATGGGACGCGGTATAACTAAAAGTAATCGGTAACGATTACTTTCTCAAAGTAGTACTTGATTACTACGATTACTACCAAGTAACGAGTATTGAGTAACGAATCATTACAATATTGACATCACTACTCCTAAAGCACTTAGTCCTGCAAATATTGGAATAAACGGTAGTATACCACCAGTTTTAGGAATTTTAATTACACGTGGTATTTTATTTTTATTTTTATTACCTGCAACTGTTCTCTTCGCGGCTTGGATTGCTGCCTGAATAGTTTCAATAGTATGTTTAGGTTTCTTTTGAACTATCTCCTTCTTTATATTTTTGATTAATCCACTAAGAGATATTGTATGACGTTTTTGTTGTTGTTGTTTCCTTTTTTCTTTTTTATTTTTGATGATAACAATGGTCGTTGTCGTTGTGTTTTCTTTTTTCTTACACGCATGATAACGTAGTTGTCATTACTAATGATTGAACTTAAACTAAAATAATTTTTAAAGTTTTATCTTTTTATTATGAGTATCTTCTTCTTCTTCTTCATAATTATTATTATAATCAAAATTAGTAGTACATTTATGTAGTTTGACGACCATTTTACCCAAATATGGTACTGTTTTTAGTCGTAGGCGTTTTTTGTTTATGTTATTAGGCTTATGATTGGTTGAGGAGTGTGTGTGGGGGGGGGTTGTGTCTTGTTAATATTTGTGGGCGTGTTTAGTGTATGTTGTTGTTTTTTGGTTGGTTTATGTAATAAAGAATGGAGACGTGTTTTTGTTTATAATGGAGGTGAGAATGTGGGTCTTGTGTAAGGCGACGACGACGACGGAGGTATAGGATGGGTATTTGTATATTTACGAATAAGGGGACGGAGGTATAGGTAATAGGATGGGTATTTGTATATTTACGAAGAAGGGGGCTTTATTTTTTGTTAAACAACAAAATGGCGTTGAGGATTTTAGTATAATATCAGTTTTGTATTTGTTTACATAGTAAACAATTCTTTTTAGGTCTAGCAGGACCGTCGTTATGATATGGTGTCATGTTGTCATTGTTATAATGTTCAAAACATGGATATTCTTCTTTGAATTCTTCATCGTTTCTTAAATACTCTGGTAGTTTATTCCATGCGTAGTAACGGTTTAAGTAATTAACGTGATCTAACAAGTATTGTCTAGGTAAAACTAGCATTTCTTCGCCAGTTAAATTGTTTAAGAAATAATTGTGTTTTTTTAGTTTTTTGAGAACTTTGTTAATATTAAACATTTCACTTCTTATATCTTCCATGTTTACTTTGATACTAAATACAATTTTGGTGCACCTCTATAACACTGTTTTAATTTTTGTAAGCTCTTATCTGCTTTATGTTTACGTTCATACTGAATTAAATTAAACTAGGGCTTTAATTTTAACAATGTTTTATTTATATATACATCTTAATACAAATTATAACTATAAAACTAAATACAATTTCATATAAAATATAAATAACTAACTTACAACTAATCTCCTGATTAAAACTGAAAATGTAATAAATTTATTAAAATATTTATAATTAAAAAATCATTAGGTACTTACCTAAACTTTAATATACAGTCATATACATAACTACTTCTACACCATATGATTTGCTTTTTATTGTTAAACGTCCATTGTAATGATTATGGAATAACACTTTGTTCAATTCAATGTAAAATTCACCTGGCTTCATTTTGTTATTTACCTTCCATACAGTAATCTCTCCATTAACAGTTGTCAGGTTGTACCATTTGAATACATTGAGACGAGAGAGGGAACACGTCCATGGAACCTCTTTTTCGAATACAATTGTGTATACAACCATTTTTTTGTAACTGAAAGAGTGTTAAATTCATTAAACTAGTTATTTATATTAAAAAAAATATTACTTACCAATTGTTTCACAATAAAACATCAAAAAGAATATTTATATATATTTCTAGTAGCACTGTCTACTCGTGTGTACATAAGTTTATTTTATCTTTCAGCCTGAAAATTTTGTCTTATATACTAAAACACACGAGCATCGAATTTGAATTCAACGAATGAGGGTTAAGTAGGTTTCCGTTTTCACAGTTCTTACGAAATACGTACGTCTAGCTCGATAACATGTAGTTCGATATAGGTAAAATAGAAAGTAAAAAAAAAAAAAAGACAAATGATGGTAATAAATATTTCTGGGAGACATTCTTTTTACGCGAGGGTGATCTTAATAAAAAAGGGATAAATGATAAATGTTTTTAACGCAAGGGTGATTTTTATTAAGTCGATATCAGTAAAACAGGAAGTAAACCAATAGTAAAACAGGAAACACAAATGGTGTTAATAATAAATATTTCTAGGTAAATTTTTGTTACGCGGGATGATTTTAATACATGACTATGTAATGAACTAAACGATCAACAGCAAAAAAAAAAACTATTTAGGTGAATTATGTATATGTTTTTATTATTCTTTAAAAAAAATACAATTTAATAAATAGTAATAAAACAAACCGTGTACACATAATAATATCTTAAACTATTTTTTTTACGTCACCAGTCAGTGGTGAATATTCGATCAATCTATCGTGTAACAATAGACAATATGCTGATGTATTATTGGGGAGAGCAGCTGCAGTTTGGAATTCAATCTTGACATCAACTGGTCCAGTTTTAATGATTTCATTCTGATAAGTACAATCGATCACCACAACTGGCGCTATTTGTTTCAATTTTGTTACATCTAACAAAGGTAACGGGTTACAACTAGTGATGTGCCGGATATCCGTATCCGTATCCGTATCCGCGGATATCCGAGGGAAAAGAGAGGTCCGTATCCGTATCCGTATCCGTTAGTTTTTGGCGGATCTTTTACGGATTTTTTACCTTATTAATTTTAAATTTGTAGATGAAATATATATATTGTGCCGATCTCTGTGGTGCTAGAGAGGAGTCATTGGCTCACTTATTCTGTTGCAAAGAAGCAATAAGGGCACAAAAGGATGAAATAAGCATGTTCATGAACGAATGGAGAGGAGACAGACGTGAGGATGATATGTTAGATTTAATAACCAAAAAATTAAGAGGAGAAATCTGTGAGAAAACGTGTGAGTATATAATAGTAGAGACAAATATGAGAGTCAGGGCAGGGACAAATGAGTAAGTGAGGGGATAGTATGAAAGAAAGCAGAAAGAGATGTACTTAGTTATACGTAAAAGGAAAATTGTAAGCAGGAATCATATTTTTAAGGGACATGATGCAAAATTTTGTAAAGTAAATACAATGTAATGAAAGCAATATGCAAAAGCCATAAAGGCATGCAAGGAAATAAATTATTATTATTATATATATTGTGCCGATCAATATAGATTTAGGCAGTACTGTGTGTGTATAGATGAGTGCGTAGCGGGTTATTGCCGACAAAAGCGGCAATAAATAAAGCAAAAAATAAATATTAAGAGGGATGCCGCCTGCCACATTGTTCACCAAGGACAGAACGCACACGACGGCCGAAGAAGACGGTCGTCTTAAATTGATTAGACGCGACCAGATTATTTTAGTTTTAAAATTATTGTGACATTAATATTGCATTATTGGATTTGATGGTGTTTTGTAGACATTTTTCTTAACTGATATACCAAACACAAACGTTATCTGTGCTGCCCAGTGTCACACTAAACTATACGCGGCGGTAAATATTGCACATGGATCTTTGCAAAGAGATAATCTATTATAAAAGTTAGCTCTTAAAAAGTTTCATAACAGTTTGTCTCTTTCAAAAGGTCGATGTACCTACAATATTTACCGTCGCGTACTCTAAAAAAGTAAAGATCCGTATCCGTATCTGTATTCGCGGATCTTGAGACCAAATATCCGTTTTCAGATCCGTATCCGCGGATATACAATTTTAACGATCCGGCACATCACTAGTTACAACCATAATATTTCTCCTGAAATTTCGAGTACATATGATGTAATAGAGCATACCTATTTTCTACATAGGAAATATTTAGATTCTCATATAGATATACTTCAAAGTTTAAATATACTTTTAAATTAGTAAGTTGACAGTGACCAAAGTTACTAACGTCAGCAGTTTTCTTGTTTTGCTTAACAGTTTGTAATGCGAAAGGAATAAATCTGGGTTTTTCCATTTGATTACTGGTTTTCACCCGCCATACAATGTTGTTGGTGTTTGGTAGATTGGGATATTCATACAAATCCCAACTGCGGAAACCCATCGAGATTGGTTTAGAACTTTGTATAAATTGATATAATTTAAGACGTGCAGTATCGCTGAGTGTAATATGAGGTACTTTCCATAATATTTTATCAATGTGTAGCTTATAATCCTTGATTGTTGGTGAAAGGATATAAACTGTGTTTTCGTTTGATTTAGCTCTTGTTAAAATTAACTCATGTCTAGCATTAGGAAGAATTGTTTTATAATCCTCTGCGAATCCGATTAGCATTTTTAAAGGAACACAAAAATTAAAATGTTTATCAGATAGTACGATGTTTTTATCCAGTTGGTTTCCCTTTCAAACCCCATCCTGCAGTATACAAGGCATCGCTCTCATTGTGATTTAACGAAACATAATTTTTCATAGAAGTAGTTATTCCTACATTTCAATTACGATCAATTTCTATACCGTTAAGCTCGTAGCGGATTTCATCAAACATAAACGCTACACAATTATTATTCAGTTTCATTCCATCGGTAAAGTTATTACCATCATCGACTAAGGTACCTTCGATGTAAATAAAACTTTCACTTGGAAGTAAAATTAAATCTTGATGTTAAATACATATTCGAATTGTATCACTAACATTATATGTTTCTACAAAAGGCGAATAAGTATGATCGCTCCATCTTGTTATTGTTTCATCGTAACGCGGTTTTTCGGAAATTTCTAGTAAATAATCACTCATTGTGCAATGTAAATCATAATGATTTTAGCAATTACCTTTTTTTATTAATATGTTCTTTCATACAGAAATTTTAAACATAGATGACCACATATTACAGAATTATCAGGTTGATATCTATCATAATTGTATTTAATGGTTTTTCCTAAATATTTAACTATTTCCTTAGGCGGTTTAGGATTTCCATAACTATCGTAATATTCAATTTTATCATTATCTTTATAATAAGCTACCCAATGAGTACTCGGTTTGTTTGATTTATCCAAATTTACGATTCCCCATTCCCTTTGACGAGGCTTTGGTTGTAGTTCGTCTAACATAAAAGTTCCTCTATAGTTTGGAATATATCTTGTAAACTTAAATAAATCTATTTCATTGAGTGCTCCCACTGGTAGCATTTTTAATAGTTTTTTGGTTTTAAAAAAAGGCCCAATCCTTTGCGATGCGGTTTCAGAAATAATCCTCTACAAATGGCTGTACATTCCATTTTTCTATTATGTCGTTCATTTTCTATCAATTGCTTTCGTGCTTCTTTAGCTTCGTGAACTGTTTTAGCAATTTGAGCGTTCGGCCACAAACCTTAACAGCGAACAAATTAGGTTCGTTTAACTCTATAGGTGGAAAGTACGTGGTTTGCAATATTGACGAATTTCCAGTGAACATGGGAGTTCTGGACATGATGAAGTTGTAAATAAAACTACCATCTAAGCAATTACCTTTTTTTATTTATATGTTCTTTCATACAGAAATTTTAAACATAGATGACCACATATTACAGAATTATCAGGTTGATATCTATTGTTACGAGTACTGGCCAATTAAGTTGGTGTGAGCATAATTAACGAACATCTTTCCTGAATACATAAGGAATATTCTCGGCTTTCCTGAAACATCTAGAAAACACCAGCAAAGATCAATGGGAAAACAATTGGATTACTAGACGGCTGTAGAATTCCCTAGAAAAAGGCTGAAAAGACTATATAAAGGCGAGAAGCTCACACCGAGTTAGTTGGCAGTGGACAGCTGATATTTGGAAGCGAAGCGATCTATAGACAACACGGGCGATAGAATTCATACCGAGCGACAAGTAGTGTCTACATTGTAGAGAGCGATAGATAGTGTTCACACAGAGGCGAGCAGGAAAAGAGACTTAGTGAAATGAATTGTGTAGACTTGTTTATAACTGTAGTGTAGTCAAATTAACTTTAGTAATTAAATAAATTCGTTGTTTTGTTTTGCTAATTGTGTTTTCCGTGACTGAACACGTCACACTATCATAATTGTATTTAATGTTTTTTACTAAATATTTAACTATTTCCTTAGGCAGTTTAAGATTTCCATAACTATCGTAATATTCAATTTTATCATCATCTTTATAATACGCTACCCAATGAGTACCCGGTTTGTTTGATTTAACCAAATTAACGATTCCACATTCTCTTTGACGAGGCTTTTGTGGTAGTTCGTCTAACATAAAAGTTCCTCTATAGTTTGGAATATATATTTTAAACTTAACCTTTTATTTGGCAACCCCCATATTCTTTAGCAGAAAATTCAGTGAAATGGTATTGTGATCCTATTATGTATAAGTATATAAGAACCTCCTGTCAGAAAAATTATTTTTGTATCAAGATTTTTTGAAAAAAAAAAATGTTGCTTGTTATCGTATTATAAAAGTAGCAAAACACATTCATTACGGCAGTAGAAGAAATAAAATAAAAGTAATAGCATTTTTTATGATGAAAGGATTTAAAACAATTTCTCTTTGGTACGAAACAAAGCGCCAAATCGCATTTCACACATCGCACTGTTGAAAATCCCGATTTGCAGAACCGACAACGCCCCTTTCCTCCATAAATCGGCCAGTGTCCTGTTTCGTCGTACCTTGCTTTTGCAACAGGCACCGGAATAACTGCCTTCCTTTTGGTAGGTATTGTGTCTAATGATGGGCGTCCACGTTTGCTTTTTTGTTTGTGAATTAGTGAATCAGCAACCATTAGACGGAATTCTTTGAGATTGGGCTTTATCTTTCCTGTTTCACGACGAAATAGAAGCCACCCATTAACAACAGATAAATCCAACATGTATCCAAATAACCTCAAGTACCATCTTCTCGATTTCAAAGGTACTCTGTATAATTCAATTAGCATACCGGCTAGGTCCACTCCTCCCATATGTTTATTATATTTTTGTACTATGCTTGGACACGGTACATCAATCTTCTTTTTCTCCGTCGAGTTCCAACGTTTTACCATTCCAACTTTTTGAACTCCAACAAAAGAGCTAGCCAAAGTTACCACTTTGTTGTCCACCCATTTTACTACAACGAATTGGTTGCTTTGGTCGTACCAGTAATCCATACTTCCTCTTCCTTCCTTCTGTAGAGCCTTATCTTCTTTGGGTGGACATCCCTTTAGTCTATTTTTTCGTAATGTCCCCAAGGAATGGATACCCATTTCCCTTTTCAAGTAAGTGATTAGCTCAAAAGAGCAGAAGAAGTTATCAAAAAATACTTTGGTCAGTCGTGGCTCAACTAGAGGTTTACATAAAGAAACTACAACCTGTCCCCCAATGCCAAATATCTTCTTCTCATTTTCAGTCAGGTTGGTCTCCATTCCTTTCCCTGTGTAAGGTAGAAAGTCATAAATTATGCCAGATACTCCTGCACGGACGAATACCTTGTAGCCCCATTTATGCGGCTTGTTCTTGATATATTGCCTCAAGTTACCCGCTCGGGTACCTTTATATGGTACCATCATGTCGTCTACGGACTGGCTGTATTCTTGGGGAAGATTTCTACAACTATTCCTTACAGCATCCAACACTGGGCGTACTTTGAACAGCCTGTCTCCGGAATTTTGTTGTGTACTATTATCTACGAAATGTATATACCTATCTTCGCAATTTCTGGAATCTTTTCAAGTTCATGACATCAGCAATTTTCGGGAATCTAAGTTGCTGACCCCAATAATCAACATACGATGGTAAATATATTATACCCATTAGAAGCAACATTCCAACGAATTGTTCAACTTCTTTGTCGTTGGTATTTACCGATGCACCGGAACTTGCCACGGAATACAAATTAGTTTGCTCGCCAATTAAAGAGATAAGGGTTTTGGAAAATGATCTATAAAAATACTTTAAAGGTGAAGCGTCTTCATCATCGTATTGTATATTTTGAGAAGTATCTTCATCCAAATTGGGTATATCCGATTTTATCCACGTTGGAGTTTCAAATATGCCAATATCAGCATTGCTTTCTGAATTGCTGTTAATAAATTGGGCTAAAGGCAAGTCGTCTTCCGAGTCACATCCATCTTCATCTAGTTCAACACCCACATATCGTAGGTAATAATGAATTATTTCCATTTTTCTATTATGTAGTTCATTTTCTATCAATTGCTTTCATGCTTTTTTTAGCTTCGTTAACTGTTTTAGCAATTTGAGCAGCACTTCCTGCTACTGCTCCGAGAGCAGACAACCCAGCAAAGAGTGGCACAAGAAATGGTAAAACACCTCCAGTTTTTGGAATAGGTATAACACGTGTTGGTGGAAATTTAATATCATTTTTTCGTCCTTTTACTTGCTCTCTAGCAGCTGTCAGAGCAACTCTAATAGCATCCGATAGATTTATAGGTTTTTTTGATTTAACAGCAGCTCGAGCTTTTGATATAATTTGTTTGAAAGTAAACCGTTTGCTATTTATTTACTTTCTTTTGTTCGTCTTCTTCATTCCCATTCCTAGCTTTGCTTTTGTTTTCATAGTATTTGTAACTAACCAAGCGCTTAGACGTTCTCCTAATTTAGCGTCTTTTGCTTTTACCCTTTGCCAAGCATGTGAAATTGACTAAACATTATAGCTTCTTCAATGTTATCAATATAATTCATTAAAGTTTCATAGTTTGAACGAATTTGATTTAATACTACTTGGAAATAGAAGTATTCACTTAAATCTTGTTTCAAAAGTTTCGTAGAATTTTGCATTTCTTTTAATTTTGAAAAAATTTCTTTTTGATTATTATTTACTAAATTAAATTTTTCGATAGTTAAATTACTTAAACTTTGTAAACTTGAAACTTGGTTTTTTAAATCATTATGTATATAATTTTGATTGAGTTTTAGGTTTTCTAAAATATTATCATATCTATCACTATCGTCTGAGTCTAATGTTCCAAATAACAATTTTGATGCTTTACCTACTATATTAATCAAAGCTCTTTTATTTTTGCTTGGATTTAATAAACGAAATTTTGATTCGCATTTAAGTTTTTTTGAAATAGTTTTATTTAAATAAGTTTCTAAGTTAGATTTATATTCTAATTGACTAATGTTTTGTTTATCAATAAGAAGCTTGGCAGTTAATAAATGACTGTTGAGTGTGTTTATGTGTACATTTAAATCATTTAAATTTACTTTATATATAAATGTATGTTTGTTAAAAATTAAATTTGCATTGCCTAATTTTACAGGTAAAATGGGGTTATTAATGGGGATGATGCTCATACTATCTATTTGACTTACAAAGAGGAGGATAAGTATGGTGATCATGATGATGCGTTATCTGAAATGTGACGTATTGGTTTTAAACTTTGTTTATGAAAAGTTTGTGAGTTAGTAGTAACTATTTTCATTGGTAGTTGACCTTTAATTTTTTTCTGTTTAAATTTAGGTTTGTTTTACTTCTAAAGTTCGTTTTTACATAAACTGTTTCTCGAGGTCGTATGTCCTTTGGATCTGTACGATTTTTGTTAAGTTTATTTAAATTTTCTTTTAATTTGTTATTTGAATTATTTATTTTAGCCTTAATTACATTCATGTTTTTTGAATAAGTATTCATGTAATCCGTTAAAATTTGTTTTTCATTGATGTCAAATGGATCTACATTATCTAAATTACCTTTAATTATTTGAAATGGTGTGAAATGAGTTGAGGAATGAATTGAATTATTATAACATAAAATCGCATATGTCATTAACGTACTTAATGATTCTTTCGGTCTTTCCAATTTAAGTGCTGAAATGGATTCAATTAAGGTACTATGAAATCGTTCAACTATACTATTACTATTCGGGTGTCTAAGTGTTATTAAATGATGTTCTATTTTAGGTTTTTTACAAAATTCACTTAAAAGACTATTTCTAAATTCAGTACCATTATCTGAAGTTATTTTTCTAGGTATTCCATAATGAGAAAAATACTTTAATAAATTGTTCATTATATTTGGAGCGGACATGGTAGTTTCATATGCCTGACTAAATCTAGAAAAACTATCTACTATAGTTAAAAACTGAGTCTTATCTAACGTAAATGTATCTATACAAATGTGTTCAAATGGGGAGTTTCCTTTAGGAGTTTCAGAAAATCTTAATTTGAGAGGTTGTCTTTCATACTTAACCCTTTGACAAATTTCACAACTGTTTACATAATCTATAATATCTGATTTCATATTTGTCCAATAATATTTTTTTGAAAGGGATTCGTTCATTTGTGTTATACCTCTATGAGTAGTTTTACCTTCGTGATAATATTTTATTAATTCTTGTTGTTTTAAAACGTCTTCAACGTCTTCTAATAGTGTTTTTGTTTCTATACATTTACAATAATTTGGATCGAAATATTGTCTTAATATTCTTACAAAATCTGGAATTATTTCTGGCGATTTAAAATAAAATGCGTTCGTTAATTTTGGATCTAAAAATTTCTTTAACAAGTCTATAAGATGATTTTCGAAATTATTTGAAGGAATGGTTATTTTAATTCTATGATTATTAAAAGTTTTTGATTGTGTCACTGCTGGATTTAGACAACTATTTGTTTTATAAATTACGAATTGTTTTTTAAAATGATTTAGAGGTTTGTTTTCACTAATGCTTAAACTAAGGATAGGATTTTCTTCTGATGAGTGTACGGTTTCGTTACTATCATTAGGCCTAAGAATGGGTTTTGAAGATGAACGAATAAATGAAAGTTCTTGAATAATTTTATCTAATTCTTCCGTTCTTGTTTGATCTCCTGATTCAGCAATTATTGATTCTATTTCCTCAAATGTATCTGAAGGGTGAATTTCTACTCTAAATAGACCGTCTGCATTAGTATTTAATTTTCCTTTCTTATGAACTATGGTATAATCAAATTCCTCTTGTTTTAATCTCCACCTAACAAATTTTGACTGGGGATCTTTCATTGAGAAAAGCCATTTTAATGGTTGATGATCTGTAACGATTATAAATTTGTGTCCAAACAGATAAGGTCTGAAAGTTTTTGTTGCCCAAACTATAGCTAAAAGTTCCTTTTCTGTGGTGCTGTAATTACATTCAGCATCGTTTAAAGATCTGCTAGCATACGCAATGGGTTTATCTTTACCTATAGGTCCTTGACTTAAAATGGCTCCGATTGCAAAATTAGAGGCATCGGTAGTTAATACGAATGGTTTGAAAAAATCAGGGTACTGTAATAAAGGTTCATTACATAATATTTCTTTTAATTCATTCAAAGCATTAAGAAATGACTGGTTATGAATAATTTTCTGTTCTTTTTTTAAACATTGAGTCAAGGGTTTAGCGATCTTTGCATAATTTTTAATGAATTTTCGGTAATATCCCGTAAGTCCTAAAAATGCCTTAATTTCTCTGGTTGATTTTGGAAGGGGGAAATTCTTTACTGCATCTAATTTTTTTGGATTGGGTTTAGTACCTTCTGATGTAATGACATGGCCTAAAAATTCTGCTTCTTTTTTTAAAAATTCTGACTTATCTAATTGTACCTTTAAATTAGCTTCACGGAGTCTTAGAAATATTTTTTTAAGATTACAAATATGTTCTTGCAATGATCTTGAAAAAACAACGATATCATCCATATAAACTAAACATATGTTGGCTTGTAGATTACACAAAACGTTGTCCATGACTCTTTGGAAAGTCGCTGGAGCGTTTTTTAAACCAAATGGCATTCTGGTATATTCATAATGTCCATTTTCTACAAAGAAGGCTGTTTTTTCAATAGAGTTGGGATGCATCTCTATCTGATGGAAACCTGATGCAAGGCCTAAGGTTGAAAAATATTGACATTTACCTAACTTATCTAAAATGTCGGAAATTCATCATGTCCAGAACGGTTATGTTCACTGGAAATTCGTTAATACTGCAGACTACGTACTTTCCACCCATAGAGTTAAACGAACCTTATGAATGTGGTTTCATCAGCTTATACACCTACAACTCCATACCTAACATTGACGACAGTAATAATTTGTTTCATGTGGGAAACGAAGTAATTGCACTCTCTCTCTCTCTCTCTCTCTTTCTCTCTATTTTGCTAATTTTGTTAATATACCAACATAACCGTTCAAATAAATATAAACAATCACCAATTAAGAAAAACTGTAGTAGTTCAACGACCTAGAACAAACAACAACAACCAAATTCAGTACACCGACTCCTCGTCCCACTTCGTTAACAGAAGAGAATAAACAATTTCAAAAAAATTGGGATTATCATTTACTTGAGCAGGAATGACCAGATTTTCGCCAGCAACAGCATCAATGCTTTCAGTAGGATCGTCATTTCCTTGAGGAGGAATTAAGATACTTTCCCTAGCATTAGTCGCATCGCTGTCAATATTATCTTCATTTCCTTGGGGGGGAATCAAGAGATTTTCACTTTCACAAATTACTATCGCTATCGTTGGGATCATTATTTTCTTGATTTTGAGAAGGTCCAGGTATTGTGGAATCAAAGGTAGTTATGCTAGGAGCGTATGCCTCTTCTGGTATCCTTTCTGGATTAAATGGGAAAATTCCGGTGGCTTCGAATCCAGATTTGATATTAACAGGTATCGCAGCTTTATCCCACGCTTTGGAAAATAATATCCCAAAACGTTGTTTTGTTATTTTCCTGTCTTCGTGTACTGACCAGTATTTTAAGACTTCCTCGTCCCAGTAATATTCAAAGGATCGAAATACCGATTTGTCCATCGACTCTAATTCATGCGTCGTGTTACTAGGAAGGCAGAAAAGTTTGATGTCAAATTTTTCTGCTGCTTCCACAATCGAATGGTCCAGGTGGCATTTGGCTCAATCGAAGATAAGTAAACAAGGTCCGGGTAATTTGAATTTCGAAAGATGATGAATCCAGTTAACAAACGTTTCAGAGTTCATGCTCCCTTTGAGTGTCATTTGGGCTATTGAGCTGGTTGGTAAGGAATCTATCCAATCTGGCTTCATGCGTTTGCCTTTGAAGAGGATCAAAGGCGGAATCGCATGGCCTAAGGCATTGCCACATGAAACTATTGTAACATTCTAGCCGTGTTCTGATGCTACTAAATGTACCCTCTTGGATCCACGTTCAGCCAAAACTTCTGGTGATTTGTGCAGTTTAAGTTGGCAACCTTTTTCGTCAATGTTAAATATGCGTTCCGGTTTATTCATAATGTCAGTATCTTCCAAGACTTTTTTTAACTTAGCAAAATAATCAGAAACAACGGTTTTATTCAACTTTTGCGCCCTTGCGGGATTTAGGTTTTGTGCCTTTCGCTTGCTGATATTCCTATGGCGCTTCAAAAATCCTCTCAGCCAATCTCGTCCCACCATCAAGTCTCCATCTGACGCTGAAATGTTACCTATTTCGATCACAGAATGTCTTTACGCATCTACGTAGTACACGTTGTGTCAATGGGTATCCCACGTTGCACAGGCGAATAATACGGGATGCTAAAATCTTTTCTTGTTCAGGGTTAAGAAGCGGTTTCCGACCTAATGTAGATTTTGTATCCTTTTTCTGTAGTAACTAACGCCTTAAAGTACGTCTTGGAACATTATAGTACTTTTCAGCCGTATACACTTTCATCTTACTGCTTTTGATTGCAGTTAATGCTTGTTTCTTGATGCTTCTGACCAATTACCTCTAATCCCTTTAGATTTATAGCGTGCCATGATCTAAAACAAAAAAAGAAGGTTACTACTTACTTAGTACTTTTGCAGTCATGCCTTTTTTACGTTTTCATATTTACGAATGAAAAACTCACTCAATTTTTCTCGAGGTCTGCAAAGTAGGCCTCCGTGGCGGCGATTATTTTCTCAATCGAATGAAATTTCTGCCCGGCGAGTGACTTTTTCAAGTTAGGAAACAAAAGAAGTCGCACGGGACCAAATCTGGAGAATAAGCTGGATGGGGCAGCAGTTCGTAGCCCAATTCGACCAATTTAGCCGTGGCGACTGCGGAGGTGTGAGCCGGCATTGTCGTGGTGGAAGAGCACTTTTTTCTTCGCCAAGTGGGGCCGTTTTTTTAAATTCGGCGTAAAATCGCCCAATAATTCCACATAGCACTGCTCTGTGACCGTTTTGCCCTTCTCTAGGTAGTCAATGTATATCATGCCATGAGAATCCCACAAAACGGTAGCTATCACTTTTCCGGCTGATGGGACAGTCTTCGCCTTCTTCGGAGCAGGTTCACCACTGTTTCACTATTCGTTCCACTGTTTCGATTGTTCCTTGGTCTCTGGTGTGTACCAGTAGATCCATGATTCGTTGACGGTCACGTAACGAGGCAAGGACGGATTGAGCTTAAACAGCGCCAAACACTGCTCTGAAGTGGTCAGAAGGTTGCGCTTGTTATCCGGGGTCAACAAACGCGGCACCCACCTTGCCGACAGCTTTCTCATACCCAAAATTTCATGTAGGATATGCCATACACGGTCTTTTGAGATGCGTACTATCTCAGCTATTTTGCGCACCGTCAATCAGCGGTCTGCCATAACGAGATCGTGGATTTTCGTCACGCTATCCTCCGTGGTTGCAGTTTTCGGGGCACCTGGGCGTTACTCATTTAAAACCGACTTGCGACCACGTTGGAATTCACGGAACCAATTTTTGACGGTTGCCATCGAAGGAGAAGCGTCCCCATAAACTGCATCCAAGCGCTCTTTGATTTCACTGCGCGATTTCCCTTCCAAAATCAAAAATCGAATCACCGAACGATATTGCTTCTTTTCCATTTATTTTAAATCAACGGACACGCTTGATTTCACACTCTCAAAACAGAACTATAAGTCCGATCCGGCTGAACTTTTGTCAGTAGCCGTCTACAGGAAGGTATTACACTATAGTGTATTTATCTTGCGATAGTGACGCAATCGGGCAGTGAGGCTAAGTAAAATACTTATCGGACAGCCCACGTATATAATTCCTCTCGCATCCCAAGAAACAGTAGCCATAACCTTGTTTGCCGATAAAATTGTTTTTGCCTTCTTTGGAGTTGGTTTCCCTTTTCCAACCCACTGTTTTGACTGTTCTTTATTTTCAGGAGTGTAGTGGTGGACCCAAGTCTCATCAACAGTTATGAAGAATCGATGCAAAAATTCGTTTGGATTACGCCTATACAGCGCCAAATTGTCGGAAAAATGTTTTTTCGAATCAGTTTTTGTTTGAGCATTAGCAAACGCGGCACCCCCCTTGCACACAGCTTTTCCATGTCCAAATGATTGTGCAAAATATTTTGCACACGTTCAGTTGATATCCCACAGATCTCAGCTATCTCATGCAATTTCAACCTGCGGTCTTCCAACACTATTTTATGGATTTTCTCAACCATTTCTGAAGTTGTGACCTCAACGGGCGGTCCTCAGCGAGGCTCGTCAGACATGCTCACACGCATTCAGAAACCCACTGCTTAATAGTTGAATATGATGGGGAGGAGTCTCCTAGTGTTGAATCCATTTCTTCTTTTATTTGTTTAGGTGTAAAACCTTTCAAATAGAAGTACGAGGGTGGTTCAAACACAAGGTGTCCCACAATGTTTTGCTGTTTTTAACCGTAAAACAGAAAACAATTAACGACTCAAAAAGAATAAATTTAGTACCAAACTGTTAACGACGAATGCGGATTATTATTTCTTAAAAATATCGTTGTCAAGGTGTCTTCTGTCAAGTGCCACGCATTCTTGAACTCTACTCCTTAAATTTGGAAAAACAGCTGCTAGCATCTCCTCTAGAATAGCGTTTATTTCTGCCTGAATTCGCAATTTTAGTGCTCTCAAAGTGCGTGGTGCTGTCTCATACACCTTGGCTTTTAGATAACCCCACAAAAAGAAATTGAGAGGAGTGAGGTCAGGACTCCTGGGGGGCCACTGTAGGTTGCCCCGTTTCGAAATGACCCGCAAATATTTCTTGTACCGCCGCCAAAGATCTTCTGGCTGTGTGAGCTGTGGCCCCATCTTGCTGAAACCAGGTATTGGCATCAAACCCCTCGAATTCTTGAAGCTGTGGTCGGAGAAAATCGTTTAACATAGCAACATAACGGTCGCTGTTCTCAAAAAAAAATTGGTCAATAATTCCGCGCGAAGACATTGCGCACCTCACCGTGATTTTAGGACTATGTAGTGGTTGTTCATGCTTCTTTTTCGGATTCTCATCGTTCCAGTAGAGGCAGTTTTGTTTGTTTACGGCCTCATTTAAATCATTATCGATCAAGTCATTATCAAAGAAATTATCGATTATGTGTTGTCCAAAATTACGCCGAATTTCGTAGTGCACTATTTGAATTTTATAGGGATGAAACTTAAGCTCTTTTGACAGCATTCGATGCACAGATGATTTGGAGACACCAACGCCTGTGCATGTTTCCTCTACGACCTGCGTGGATTTCGTCTTGTTGCAACCTGAAGAGCAGCGACGTTTGCAGGTGTGTTTACAGACCGATGACGACCTGATGGCTTCTTATTTACACAAGAACCTGTTGTTCTAAACTCTTTCAACTAAGCTTGCACTAAATTGCGGCTTGGAGCATCGGCCACAAGGTGAATATTCAAACGATTGCAAAAAAGACGGCGTACCTAAACGTACGATTCATTTTTCAAATAAAGTTCAATAAAGTGCGCGCGCTGTTCTCCCGTCCACCTCTCCATTCTTACAAAATAATCCGCAACCTTCCTTGATTTGGAGAATACCCATTCGTGACGCTCCTATGCAACGTAACCAAATCAGCGCTGTGCAAAAACAGCAAAAAATTGTGGGACACCCTGTATAAACCGAAATTTTGCCATAAAAAAATTTATTATTAAGTTACAGAGCTGACATTTTTTACAGTTTTTCTAGATAATCTCCGTCACATTCTACACATATTTGCCACTTCTCTTCTGAAAACTTTGGGATGCCTTTTTCGTAAAAATCTCTCGGCTTGTCACGTAACCATTCGCGCACGAAGGATTCTACAGTAGCCGGCACCTAAGGAGATTCGGCGACGGTCAGAATGACAAGTAGCTAGGCGGAAGCTTTTAGCATAGCAATAAATGAAAGAGCCAATAAGAATATAGCTAGACCGAAGGGGTGCAATATCAATACGTTAACTTGTAGTTCAGTGGCGCGTATCACTGAGAGAAAACATACTGAAAATACAAGTGAATTCATTCAACTAATATACTTACCAGACTTCATGAAACAAATAATTTTTACTTGCTTCTATCAAATATTTTTTCGGTTCAATTAAATATTTTAAAGCAAATGATTAAAAAAAGTTGAATCAATTTTTTTTTCTTATATGTAGGGTAGGGCGGGGCTAGTTGAACCACTTTGCAGAAATTTGGATGCAGGCTGGAAACTACTGGATGTATTATTGTGCTATCAACTTCACAACACTGTTCTGCTATCTGGTTTCACATTGGTATTAATAAAAAGCAAAATATTTTTATCATAGGCACTAACTTTTTATTTTTAACAAGAAGGTGAAATGGTCCAACTTGCCCCATATGTGGGGAAATCGAAATGTTTTAACAAATTGGTAAAGGCTTTCGCGGCCAGAAGATGAACCGGTGATATTCGTCGGGTTTAAAGGCCGTCGTCGATTGGAATTTCTTCCTAACGTTTCGCTAGCACGAGTGGCGAGCTTCTTCAGAGGTCCTTCCATCTTCGATGCTGGATGTAGACTGATGATTTCTCCTGCGCAAGTTGTATTGCTTGAACAGGCCAAAGGCACCGAAGATCGACCAACAGTGCACTAGCTCTCGAGCGTTTCTACCTTATGTACCTAGGATCACAGACCGGATTGGCAGAATTCTAAAAAGACACGACATCAGTACGATCTTCAAACCAACGAGGAAGATCCAGCAAACCGTCAGATCAGCAAAGGACAAAAGGGATCCTCTTTCATCGTCAGGAGTTTACCGCATACCTTGTTCCTGCGGAAAAGTGTACATAGGAACCACCAAGAGATCTATGGGAACAAGACTCAGAGAGCACAAAGCTAACTGCCGGCTAGGACACTCAGAAAAGTCTGCTGTGGCCGAACACGCACTAAGCAACGGAGACCACAATATACTCTTCGGGAACTGCAAGCTACTGTCTTCAGTCAACGGTTACCACAACAGGATGGTTAGAGAGGCCATTGAAATCCATAAACACCCAGAAAACTTCAATAAAAAGGAGGAAACGCTAAAGCTGAATCAGATCTGGAACCCAATTCTCAGGAACGCTCGAACAATTCCGACCGCCTCCACACGGTCGACTGAAGCGGAAAAGGCTCCGCCCCCTACCCACCAGCATAAATACAACTTGCGCAGGAGAAATCATCAGTCTACATCCAGCATCGAAGATGGAAGGACCTCTGAAGAAGCTCGCCACTCGTGCTAGCGAAACGTTAGGAAGAAATTCCAATCGACGACGGCCTTTAAACCCGACGAATATCACCGGAAATGTTTTAAATTTAACATATGAACATCATTCACGTCTTAACACTGTTTAGTCAACATCGCTATCACAATTAAGGCAGATATATATTGGACCAGTTGTAGAAGCGCACTATTTGTGAGCCCAACCATGACAGGTGTGACATTGAATCCACTCTTCACCCGGTAAGCTGTCAGAATAAGTCTCAACACAAATAAGGCAATAATATTTTTCCTGTTCTGAGGACGATGAGTCCGACGAGGAGAAGACGACTTTCGTAACTTTCTTCTTCTTTTCTTTGTCTATTTTTTGTGTTTGAGTTTTCTTCTTTCTCTTGCATTGTTCTTGGGCAAGAGATTCTTTTTCGGGCGTGTCTGTTAATATAGCTGATCGTCTCTTCTTTCTTATCGTCTGCTGCTTCTTTCTGGGCCTGCCTTCAGAAACGGTTTTACGATCTCTAGCGAAAAGTAAATGGCACTTGTGGATGTAGAAGGCACAGTATGTCATAGATGTTTGTTCAACTGCTGATGCATCGAATGCTACTGAGGGTGTTGAAGCTGGTGAAAGTTGCAGCGGTCCAGTCTGTGTTATATTTGTAGAGACAGTTTCTGGACGATCTGTAACATAGGATGGGGCGAAGTCGCTCTCGGTAAAAATGTCACAATTGAATGGAAAAATTCCTGTCTTTCTAAACCCATTCATTATGTTGTGACCAGTTGTAGCCATTGGAAGCGCAGTTGCAACGATTTTCGGGATATCATAAATAGTCATCGTTTTTCCAGCGTTGCTGCGAAGCCATCCATCCTGAGCTGAGGCTAGATATTTTTTAAATGGTCCAAATACCGAGACATCGAGGGGTTGTAGACGGCGAGTGCAGTGTGGTGGGAACGATAACATCACGACTCCGCTACTCTTGGCTAGTTCTATGGTTTTAATTGCTAGATGGAATGAGTGATTATCGAGTAAGAGTAGAACTGGATCTTCCATGGATGATTTGACGTGTTTTATGAAGTGTTTCATGGAAGCATAGAACTCATCATCTGTCACCCAACCGCTCGCATTCCCCATTCCAATGCAGTTAGGCGGACCACCGGAGATGAAGTGGTGTTGATATTTCTTCCTCGGGAAGATAAACATTGGTGGGACCGTGATTCCTAAGGCAGTGACTGCTGTTATTAATGTAACATTTGTACCACGTTCTGCTGATGTCATCGACCCTATATTACGTTTCCCTTTTGCTGCAACAATTTTGTTGGGTTTTAACACTGTTGGAACCCCAGTTTCATCAGTGTTCCATATTCTCGAGGCAGTAAATTTGTGTTTATCCATAACGCAACTCAGCTTTTCAAAAAAGGCTCTTACATTGGTTTTATTGAATGCTGTTACCCTGCCAAGACTGGTTGGCTAAAGTTTTCTTATCGATAGTTGACGGTTTCTTTTCAAAAATGCGGTCATCCAGTCTTTGCCAGCCATCTTATTAATATTCCAGGAGTCAGGAAATTTTAAATTGTATTTGACGGCGCAGTCGTAAGCAAGACGACGGACATCTCTAGGTGATAATCCAAAAAAGATCCCAGAATGTGTGAGCAAGTAATTTTTCAATAATTCTTCCTGCTCTGTAGTAAATACCTGCCGTGGAGTAGCATATCCCATTGTCGCAGATTTATGCTGGTCTTTTACTTTGGCAATATATCTCATCAGTGTATTTCTGTTTACGCCGAAACTTTTGGATGCAGAGCGGATACTTTGTTTTTGATTGCGAACCGATTCTGCAGCTATATTCAGTTGGTCTAGGGCGGCACAGCCTCGATCCGTCTTCCTTTTGTAGGTACGCATCCTGATAGTAAGAAAAAAATATGTATTATATTTGTTTTATAGAAATAAAACGAAAATTAGTATAAAAGGAAAATAGGTAATCTTAGTGGGGCTAGTTGAACCATGTGGTTCAACTAGTCCCACAGATGTTTTGGTACGAAACTGATCGAATAACCATACGAGATATATAACACAATATAACCTTACTCGTGCTACGAACGTCGGGCGGTCACTGAATGCATCGCAACTTAATGCTCTTATCCCCGCTAACATCGAGTAGGTTCACAATTATTCGTTCACTGTTCGATTCCGAAGATGTGCGGTTGGCCCAACTAGCCCCACGGTTCAATTAGCCCCGCCCTACCCTACTGACCTAATAATTGTTTTTTTTCCTCTTACAATAAAACAAATATTAATTTTTTTTTTCATTTACCTATTTTTTTTGAAAGTGCGTTTTAAGTATAAAAAAAAGATCTGTTGTGCTCAAACTAGTTATATTTATTAGAAATATAAATTGTGAAAAGGGAATTATATGAAATACAAATACTGATGTAAAAATTAGATGTGTTATCTTCGTCGTCACTATCACTAAATTCACTGCCTGTAATATCTCTATCCTTGTCATTTATATTAATAATTAGTTCTTCAGTTGACACAAATTTTCCAATTCTAGCTTAATAACATGACTACATCTTTTTTTCCAGTCCTCTGAAGTTATTTTGGCAAATTCTTCTTCGCTGGGAATCTGCCAGAGTAAAAGTAGTATTCCTGTTTGCCACCCTGCTTTTAATTGTAACCCATATTAGCTCAATGGGGTTAAGATCGGGATGATAGGGAGGCAGCCTTAAAACAGTATGCCCATGATTACCTAAAAGCGCATCGAACCTATACTGTATAAACAGCTGTTTATTCCCTTTAATTAATTCATAAATTTGGGGTTTATACATGTTTGGAGTAAAAGCAATATTTTTAGAAATCAGCCAATTGATTATATCCTGCTTTTTCGAATTGCTGTTAGGTGCAGGGTCCACTTGTATATTATGGTAGGGGTCGTTATCAGTAACTATAACCGAGTTAGGAGGTAAATTAGGAATAATAAGGATAACCACTTCTCGTATTTTTTACTGTTCATATCGTCATGATAATCTCCGCTTTTTGTCCCAGATTGAAAAATTAATAAGCCATTTTCTATGAAGCCTTCTGACGTACCCGCGTGAATCATAATTAGCCGACGCCCTTTGGAGATCTTTGAAAAAAGCCCCTTATTACTCTTGTCGACCCAACTTTTCCCTGAAGTATGCCCAGTATGTATATAAGATTCATCTAAATGTTTGTCTAAATATTGTATTTTTTCTAAATAATTGATACGAAGTTGTCTCACATTTGATTTTTCAATAAGTAAATGTCTCTCATTTTGAGTTTTACCCCATTTAAATCCCAGCTTCTTCACAATTGTTCTTAAGGATTTTTCGCTGCCGCTCCAGTTGAAGTCCTCTTGTAGTTTTTTTCGCAGGGCGTCATCGTCACCTGACACGCGTTGGTCAGATAGAAGTTGTAGATCATATTTCTAATATCACCCACTTCAAAATTTTCATTTTCCACATCAGTTACTGGAAATTTACGTTTCCTTTTATTTAAGGTTTCTCCGACAAATGCAGTTTTTCCACTGCTCGCTGCATCTTTGGCTTCTTTCACAGTTCGTGAAATGTTTGCAACAGACACACCTGTTACTTGGGATTTATTATTGTCGAAGTAACTCCATCACTTCTATTCGAAATTCCCAGTTATCGTCTTCGTACATGTGAAAAGAAGAATGCTTTGTTATCATCATCCATCCCTTCAGATGGCGAAGCAGGACCCCGAAGCGCTTTTATTATTTCTGCGTCGACAGAATTTAATTTTTTTTACCTAGAGCACTAAGTTTTACGCATGTGGAAGTACTAGGTGTATTATTATCCCCTGACATCAAAGTACCAGGTCTTGATTCGCTACTCTCCGAGTCGGAAACTTTTTGAGTTGATATACTGTCAGTTGCATCGTCCGGTGTAAATGTCTTCAACAAGAATTGCATATTGTCGCTGTATATATACTTTTTTGTAGCGGGATGACCTGATTTTTTTGTTGTTCCACTTATTTAATATAAGATAGGCTGAAAAGAATAAAACATACCGGTGATTTCGTTCTTACAGGTACCTTGCTAGTGGAAATACGTTTACTGATATACATTACAGTTACCAATTGAGCAGTAAAAAAATAAACAGAACGGTCAATTTAGTGTGCGACAAAAGGTACATTAATGATTCATTATGTATATGAAATTGAATAGTTGTTTTGAAAGGTATTTCGATCGTTCCAATTGTTTCAATGGAAGTCTCACCCGTTATACCATGAACATTTATTCGATTTTGTCTTACGTAGTTTTTCTCTATCTATTAAATTAACACCAGAACCCGTATCTAATAAAAATTGAAAAGTCTGTTGTCCGTTTTAACCTGCTTTTGTATAATACAGGGTTCGGCAATGAAACGGGAAGATTTCGTGAATAATTTAATTGTTGAAAAAATATTCTTTTTTGCTATTATTAATACATTAATGGGAAATAAGACTAGCCATTTGATATACAATGTTAAAAAAATTATTTTTTGAAAACTACATCTGCCAAATGTCCTCCGTTGACACATATGCATTCATGGAGTCGAGCCTGAAAGTTCTGCATAACTCTTCGCAGCATATCAACAAGTATTGCTGCAATCTCTTCACGAATTCGTTGTTTGAGGGCCAGGATTGTCCTGGGTGGATCAGTTCCAAACACTTTCGTTTTCAGATAACCCGATAAAAAGAAGTCGCAGACAGTAAGGCCGGGAGACCGAGGGGGCCAAGCGATATCCCCGTTTCGAGAAACGACACGCCCTGGGAACAAAGCATTTACCGCATTCATTGAAATTCTTGCAGTGTGGCTTGTTGCGCCGTCTTGTTGAAAAAGTGTGTTTTCATTAACTGGAAAGCGGTGAAGTTGAGGTGTGAGGAAGCTCCGAATCTTTGCAACGTATCTCTCAGAATTAACGGTAACGTCATTTTCAGCCTTATCCTCAAAAAAATCGGGACCGATGATTCCATTTGCCGACATTGCACACCACACTGTCACTTTCTGAGTATGAAGAGGTATTTCATGAAGCAAAGGAGGGTTCTCCTCCGCCCAGTACCTAAAATTTTGTTTGTTAACAAAACCGGAGAGGTGAAAGTGTGCCTCATCACTCATCCACAAGTTGTTAACTTGGTCATCATTTTTTTCCAACCCTGTAAGCATAACCTCACAAAATCTGAGACGCTGTTGATAATCACCCGGGTGAAGAGATTGAACAACCTGTATTTTATACGGGTGATATCGAAGATCTTGATGGAGTATCCTTCTCACCGATCTGTCACCTATTTGAAGGCGTGTGGCGTGACAGATGGCTGATCGACGTGGACTTCTTAACATTGCTTGTCGAACACGTTCGATATTCTCGTTAACCGAGCTAGCTAATTTGAATAAAAAGACAACACTTATTTAAGTAAAAGGCTTGAATTACTTCGTTGTACGTTTATTGTCGAAATCAGAACTAGACTAAACTACAAAATATTGAGGTAGGTCTTTTATACTAGCGGAAAAAGGAATGTGCTCTACGTCACCTAATTGCTAGATGATAATATTGCTTAATGGCTGTTATCATACGTAACAAATATCATGAAATTCGAATCCAAAATACATTCAAGATGTGTGCATCAGGTGGTTCTTGAAACCAAACTCAACTAGCTCCGAATCTACCAATTTATCCAAATAAGATGGTACAAGTCGTTTCAATAAATTTTTGTATAATAAAAATAGATCTTCGAACAGTTTCGTAGGTTCAACCTTTTCACTTTGGAAAAGTAAATTCAACTGAGTGATATTCTTTAATTCATTTTTTAAAAAAATTAAAAAAGCTTTATAAGGTAGTCGCGGTCCATGATATCGTAAAGCTGTTCTGTCATGTAACATTTGTCGATGGAAAAAAGCAACTTCAATTCATCCCACTGTTCTAAAATGGTGCAAACAGCTTGATAGCGAGCCAGTCAACGAGTTCCGCTCAGCCCTTTTTTATAATTGTCCTACCGTTTAGGGCTGTATGAAAACCAATTATGTGTTTCTCTGACCAAAAGTTCAAGTTGTCTGGGTAATAATTCTGCAGATTTTTCCGCGCATTAAACCATCCTTTTCAAACTAATCCACAATAACTTAATGTACATTATTTGCATCGCATTCTGTTATTTTTAGTATCCGGTAAAATGTTGTCACAACTTGTCCTGACTTGTGCGAAAAAAATCGAACCATAATACAAAGCACTTTGAGCGTTGATAAATCTGTACTTTCATCGATTATAATTGAGTAAGGAGAATCACCGATTTCTTCTAATAATGCTTCAAGCATCGTGGGACCAAGAACGTTTTTTATCAACATCGAACACGATGGAGGTTTTTCAAAGCGTCTGATGAAGGATCTAGCTGTGGTAGTACATTTATTTGGCGATCAACTGTTAATAAAGAACAATGTTCGGCGATAAAAGCAGCAATTGGAGTACTTTCCGCCAACTCTGGCTTATAAATTTTTGATACAGACGTAGTTGCTTTGGCAGATTCTCCCATTGCCTAATTGAGTACACTTTAGCGTGCCCCTAGTCACAGCGATATTAATTTCCCCTTATATTTTTTTCTTCTAACATTTTTCTTAAGTATAGGTATTGAAAATTCTATTGGGTTTCTTTGGTCGAACACCTTCCATATGCTAAGTTTGTCCTTATTAGTTGTTAATTTAAAATTATTGATAATGTTAACTGCCAAATAACACGTCCACGGCACCTCGTCATGGAAAACAATTGTATAATAAACCAAAGACTTGTTAATATACTAACTGGACGGAGTCTATTCTGGCAAAGAAAGTGGTGACAACATAAGAGAGTGCGATCTTTACCGTGACGTTCAACCTAGAAAGAGCTGAACGTTTCGCATCAAGTGACGACCTGCAAGAAGCCTGCGTTCGGCATGGCGGTTAAAAATGTACAGAATTAGCAAAACGTATTTTCAAAACTATTTTTCATAGATTATTTTTATATGGTTAAGGATAAGATCTTGACCAAGCTGTAGGCAGACTGTACTGTTGGTACAGATTAAGAAAATTAATTATTAATTCTGTTTAAATAATAATTATAGGGTGCCATAAAAATAAAACTCTAAAAATAGATTATTTTTATTTCTGTCATCTAGTTACTCGAATACAAAATTTTCATTGATGCTTAACCCTTTGAGTCCTGAATTATTTTTTTTCCTTTTGCTCCCTAATCAAATATGGGCATTGAAAAATGTCAATGTTAACCAAAATTATTTAGAAAAAGAAAATTTATTCCTTAATTATTACAAAATTATGTGGTCCCAAATGGGACCACTAGGAAACTAACTAATTATACTAATTATACATTAAAAAAAAGCTGTATTGTATACAAATTATTGTTTGTGAAAAGAATAGAAGCAGTTAGATTTATCAGTAAGACAAAGTCCCACCTGACAGGTAGAACAGTGCCATCGAGTGCGATGTGGCTTTGAGCGCGTGCTGCAGTATCCACAGCGGACTTTATTGCCATGTATTGGCATATGGGCACATTTATCATTTCGTTTTTCTACCGGGACGTTTATTTTAAACCTGTTTACTGGCCTCTCAATACTTCTTCCTCCTTTGGTGGCAGCTTGAGGGTCAGCCCCAACTAATCCACATGCGACAGCTAATCGAAAATTCTTCAAATTAATATTGTTTGTGTTTGGAGTTCGATGTTGGTAAACAATATATGCATTGACTACAGTCAAGTCAACAAAGTGCCATAATAAGCGATGCCACCACTTTTTAGATTTCCTGTTAACTTTGTAAAGAGATAGCAACATATCTGATTTATCTACATAGCCCATGTTAGCATTGTAGTCTTTCACGAGTTGTATGCATGGAATTTGTTCATGTGTACCATCCTTTTTTTTTTCCTAGATACCGTCTGTAAAATGTCTGGGCTATGAAAGTTGCTGAGGAAGCGAACTGGTTTATTATCCATCCATTTTAGATATAGTAGCCCACATGAACTGCAACTCCAATCAAGAGCCCCTCTTTTCATAGTTTTATCAGATAATAGGTCCTTTGGTTCGTTCTTTCTGCCTTTTCTTATAGTACCACAAGCATATACTATCTTGTAATAAATCTTGTAGCAATGGAATGCTAGTGAAAAAGTTGTCAAAAAAACTTTATGATTTTTCCCAACCAAAACTCGAGTAAGATCTTTGACCACTCTAGTGCCTAAGTTTTTCTCTACAGTATCAAATTTGCCTGTATAAATTTGAAATTGTGATATATAACCAGTTTGATCTGCTCGTTCCCAGATTTTATACCCTCTCTTGATGGGCTTCAAGGGCATATATTGACGGAAACCAATTCGCCCTTTGAATTTCACCATGGATTCGTCAATGCTTTGAAATTCTCCTGGTTTGTAGCAATTCAAATATGTTTCTGATAAAGCGTCTAACATCGGTCGAATTTTACATAACTTATCGTAACCAGCTTCGGCCTTTTTGGGTTGTACGAAGTTGTCATTGATGTGGACGTTACTTAGTAACCAAATAAATCGGTCTCGAGACATTATAGTTGATATATACGGATCTCTAATTTCAAGTTTTGAGGACCAGTAGTCCTTGTAACTTGGTTTTCTCGTAAGACCCATCAATAGATTTACGCTAAGAAACGCTTTCATTTCCGCAACAGTCGTCGAAACAAAACGATCTCCATATTTTTGTGTGGCGTAGAGATTAGTTTGAAAAACCATTTTTTCTATCAACTCTTGAGGGAAGAGATACAAAAACGTATCAGTTGGTGACTCTACATGCATTGGAAGGTTGGGACCAATATCTTCTTGGAACAAATCTGGAGCAGATAAATGGTTAGTATTCTTGGTCCAGCCTATTTTTGTTTTTACGAAGTGAGATAAGGAAAGTTCATCTTCACTATCGAATGCGTCAGGTGTTGCATAAGGCCTAGGGATATACAACTGATTGATCGATAACTGAAGGGATTGCATCAGGTAAAACAAAATTTTCTTCAAGATCATCCACTGACGGAGCGCTTGAAGTAACGGATTCAGTATCCGATGGAATTTCGTCCAGCAAGGTAAATACATCATTTGAATCAAGGGACTGTAAGTTAATATACTTGTTTTCCAATCCTGAAATCAAGTAATACAAGGATATTAGGAAATAAAAAAAAATTAAATGGAAATAACAAAAAATAAATGATGTCCTTGTGGTTCCACCATGGAACCACACATATGTATAATCAAAAATGCATTGAAAGAATAAAATAATAAACAAAACAACTCATACATTGTATTAAGAACATCATTAGGAACATATTCTGCAAATAAACTCACCTGACATTTTATTTCTGACTGCACTATATCGTTCTGAAAATCACTCGCACTGCAGAAGTTAGAATTTAGGTGGCATGCACGTGGAAAACTAATAATAATAGAAAGGCGCGCTGTCTGCCTAAGCGACAGTATTGCGCAATGGCTTAACAGATGGCGTACGGTGCATTTGGACAATATGTGGTTCCAGTCAGCGACTACTAGTACACTAGAAAATATTATTTTGATTTGTGGTTCCACAATGGAACCACAAGGACTCAAAGGGTTAAAGTGAATTAATTTTGTATATAAATGTCTTACCTTTGTATCATGCAAAGTTTTATTTCTATGATTAACGCGAAGCGTGAAATATATCTGTATTATATTATATACAAGCTGGGTTAAATGATTATATTATTTATTGGATCCTGATCTAGAATATGGCAATTCAATGTCTGAAATATTTTATTGAAATTAATTTGTCGGACCGCTTGAAGAATTAATTTAGTTATAATATTTACCATACATGGCTGTTAAAATCTGACATACTTTTGAAGACATTATCGGCCGTTTTGCAAACATATATTAGTAGTATATAGCGGGCTACTGTGACAGTGGATGGCCTGCCCATCCACATCTTACCACCCCGATGTCTTTCAAGGTCATTCTTCAGCTGAAGATGTCTTTCAAGGTCATTCCTCAGCAGAAGAAGTTATACCACGCCTCCTTGGTTGTCAATACCAGAAGGTTTTGGATAGAAGACCCTTTGGATTGTCGTAAGAGTGGGCGGGAGGCCTGTTTGATTTTGAATTTCCCCCGTAAATTTATATCGGAATTTTCCATGTCGCTAGGATCTATTTCAATTTTGCGTGTAAATTTGGAATTTTACAGTTGCCTGCAATAGCAAATTAATATTAGTAGATGTCGCTAGGATCTGTTTGAATTTGAATTTTCCGCGTAAATTTGGAACTTTACAGTTGTCTACAATAGCGTTTTTAAATTAAGGGGTGATGTTAGTAGATGTCGTTTTATGTTAATAATAAGTTAATAAATAACAATTTAGTTTTATTCAATTTATTTTATTCCAATTTTTATAAAAATAAATTAATTACTTAAAACAAATATTATACAAATATAAAATATTTATACAAAACATTTATTTGAGAGTACATAGTATTATACAATAAAGGAAAATAGATCACATTGGGGGAATATTCTCTTCATTATTGTGACATGAAAATAATGTAAAGCGTTTTACGTATATCTGCAACATGCCATTGTTTTTAAAATAATTGATTGAATTTAACCTATTTAATAAATGCATTAGACACGTATCTTCTTCTTCGCTTTTACTGTGGACAGTAAATTTAAATTCTTGTATCTCCATTTTAGATATACTTTTTTGTCTTCTTACAGAAAATATTTGGTTTACTACAGCTGCAGGTTCTTGTAAATTTCCATCAGTTATTGTTATTTTTAATAACATCTTAAACAATAATAGATTGTTTTTCTATATAAAATTTATAATATAGGTACATACGCTTTAACAAGTGTTTTAAAAATAACAATTATAGTGTGTACCTTTGCTAATACAAATATAAGATGTATATATTTATATATTATTATTATTTATATCCCCATGGATACGTGTCAGTTGTTAATGTATTTATTTTTACTAAGACTTAGAGCTATTTTTTTCTGTTTGACCGTATAAACGTTATGCTTTTTTGAAATAATTAAATTTTTATTGACTTCCTTTACGTGATTATCAAATAAGCATGTAAAATAATCTTAAAAGGTATTTTTTTTAATTGCTGCTTTTGTTATTCCTTTAATTTTTTTTGCTATACCTGTATTTTCATTTTCTTTGTTGGAATTAAAAAGCCTGATGGCGAACATTTTAGTTATAAGTCCAATAAATTCAGAAAAAATTCTACCATTGTTTTCATCTTTCATTAAACCAATTGCTTTTTTATTAACCAGAGGTATATTGTATTCATGATTTTGTGGGAAGTCTGATGTATCAAATGTATGAATATCAGTAGTAATGTTATGTATTTTCTAGACCATTTTGCCCAAATATGGTATTGTTTTTAGTCGTAGGCGTGTTTTGTTTATGTTATTAGGCTTATGATTGGTTGAGGAGTGTGTGGGGGTTGTGTCTTGTTAATATTTATGGGCGTGTTTAGTGTATGTTGTTGTTTTTTGGTTGGTTTATGTAATAAAGAATGGAGACGTGTTTTTGTTTATAATGAAGGTGGGGATGTGGGTCTTGTGTTAGAAAATGGCGACGACGACGACGGAGGTATAGGTAATAGGATGGATATTTGTATATTTACGAAGAAGGGGGCTTTATTTTTTGTAGAAGGAGGCTTTATTTTTTGTTGAACAACAAAATGGCGTTGATGATTTTAATTATGTCGAATGAATACTCTTATGGTTTTATATATTTATTAAAAAAAAAAGAAAAGTTACACTATAATAGTATATCTAATATCAGTTTTGTATTGGCTTACATAGTAAACAATTCTTTTTTGGTGGACAGGACCGTCGTTATGATATGGCGTCATGTTGTCATTGTTATAATGTCCAAAACATAGATATTCTTCTTTGAATTATTCATCGTTTCTTAAATACTCTGGTAGTTTATTCCATGCGTAGTAACGGTTTAAATAATTAACGTGATCTAACAAGTATTGCCTAGGTAAAACTTGAATTTCTTCGCTAGTTAAATTGTTTAGGAAATAATTGTGTTCTTTAAGTTTTTTGAGAACTTTGTTAGTATTAAACATTTCACTTCTTATATCTTCCATGTTTACTTTGATACTAAATAAAATTTTGATGCACTTCTATAACACTGTTTTTTAATTTTTAAGCTCTTATCTGCTTTATGTTTACGTTCATACTGAATTAAATTAAACTTTGGCTGTAATTTTAATAATATTTTATTTAGTTCTATAAAATATAAATATCTAACTTATTAAATAATACAAAATATGAATAACTAACTTATTTATATATAAAATTATAACTTATTATTGACTTAATTATATAAAATTACAACTTATTAATACAAAATATAACTAACTTATTTAAATAAAATTAAACTAACTTATTAGTTATACTCATATGGTTGAACTGGAAATGCGTTTAATTTGTTAAAATATTTATAATTAAAAAAGCATTGCTTACTTACAGTTTAGTGTACAACCATATGTTCCACTGTTCGTATGTTAAATGTTTTATATTCAATAATCAGTTTTCCTTTATAATTGTTGTTAGTTAATATAGTTTTTAATTTGGTGGAAAACTCCACAGGTCTCTGTTTTGTTATCACCTTCCATATCATTAAATCACCATCATACGTTGTGATTTTATAATTTTTAACTATATTAAAAGGTAGGTCGCATTTCCATGGAACCTCTTCATGAAACACAACAGTGTATAGAACCATTTTAAACTGAAAGTATGTTAAATTTATTAAACTACTTATTATTTATTATTTAAAAAAATCATTTCTTACCAATTGTTTTAACAAATAAAAGCACAAAAAAAGATACTTTTTATACGTATTTACTATATCGAACGTGTGTAAATTTATATTTATCTTTCAGTCTGAAAGTTTAACCTTTTATAGTAACCCACACGAGCACCAATCCTGAATTCAACGAATGAGAGCTAAGTAGGTTTTTACGAAATACATACGTCTATGATGATAATAATAAATATTTATGTATACAATTTTTTTAGACGAGGATGATTTTAATAAAAATGTAATAAGTATGTAAAAGAAGTAAAAAAAACGAAATACGCCCGTCTAGCTTGTTAGCATCAAAAACATGTAGGTACATCGAAATCAGTAAAACAGGTGAAGTGAAAAGACTATGTAACGAATTAAACGAACAAGAGCAAAAAAAAAATATTTAAAAGAATTATGTCTATGCGACACGGTGAAACACAAAACCTGGAGAGGCGGTGAAATATCGCAAAGACTTCCAACAATCCTAACTAAAGTGTTGTTGGTATTTATTGCTGATTAATACTCTGATTCACTATTGTAACAAATATATTTGACACTATTTACAATATTTACAAAGTATCAATCTGGCGCGGTACACAGGTGCGGAGAAACCACGGTGCGGAAAAAATGTGGATTTGAGTACACGATACAAAAGTTTGGACAGTACTGCCTTAAACTACCTAAACTAGTAAGGGTGAGAAAGCGGCAACAGAGAAAGAGAGAAGTGTGCAATAGTAAAGAAAGAGACAGAATAGGCGAGTGGTGAATTTTACGAAGGAGGTCAAATTTAGAGAAGTGTAAGCGAAGTTACGGTTACTATGAAGAAAAGAAACAGACACAAAAAATGAAGATAGAAGATGAAACGAAAGGCATTGTACATATGAAGAAATTGCGACAATATGTTTTTATTATTCTTTAAAAAAATACAGTTTCGTAAATAGTATCTAATAAAAAAAGAAAACGTATACACATAATAATATTTTAAACTATTTTTTTTACGTCACCAGTCAGTGGTGAATATTCGATCAATTTATCGTGTAACAATAGACAATATGCTGATGTATTATTGGGAAGAGCAGCTGCAGTTTGAAATTCAATCTTGACATCAACTGGTCCAGTTTTAATGATTTCATTCTGATACGTACAATCGATCACCACAACTGGCGCTATTTGTTTAAATTTTGTTACATCTAACAAAGGTAACGGGTTACAACCATAATATTTCTCTTGAAATTTCGAGTACATATGATGTAATAGAGCATACCTATTTTCTACATAGGAAATATTTAGATTCTCATATGGATATACTTCAGAGTTTAAATATACTTTTAAATTAGTAAGTTGACAGTGATCAAAGTTACTAACGTCAGCAGTTTTCTTGTTTTGCTTATCAGTTTGCAATGCGAAAAGAATAAATCTGGGTTTTTCCATTTGATTACTGGTTTTCACCCGCCATACAATGTTGTTGGTGTTTGGTAGATTGGGATATTCATACAAATCCCAACTGCGGAAACCCATCGAGATTGGTTTAGAACTTTGTATAAATTGATATAATTTAGGACGTGCAGTATCGCTGAGTGTAATTTGAGGTACTGTCCATAATATTTTATCAATGTGTAGCTTATAATCCTTGATTGTTGGTGAAAGGATATAATTTTTTTATAATCTTCTGCGAATCCGAGTAGCATTTTTAAAGGAACACAAAAATTAATATGTTTATCAGATAGTACGATGTTTTTATCCAGTTGGTTTCCCTTCAAACCCCATCCTGCAGTATACAAGGCATCGCTCTCATTGTGATTTAACGAAACATAATTTTTCATAGAAGTAGTTATTCCTACATTTCAATTACGATCAATAGTAGGGAAAGATAACCGATTCTAAAACAGAGTAGTGAGGAGGGTGATTTATTACGATCGAAATTTTAGTTTATTGTGAAGCAACAGTTGTTGCATTTTAACGGAATGTGGGTCAAGGTCAATAATTCATAAGAAATACATATATTCCCCCCCCCCCCCCCCCATTCACCCCCTCATATTTTATGAAAGGTTTAAAGTTAAAGGAAAAATCGTTAAAATTATCGATTCTTTATTTTGATATAAATAAAGTAAATAAGTTCTACAATCAAAATATTGAACAATAAAATTACATTAATAGTGCTAA
>CM055659.1:9957827-10030824 GCA_029378335.1 Agrilus mali | reverse complement strand
TCTTTAGTAGAATTTGTCTAGGTAACGGGATGTAAGAAGACGCTCTCAGCGGATTGTACTTGTTAACGTTGATTTCGAGGAAAAGAACCCTTTCTAAACTCCATCCTGTAGAAACAAGAAACGTAATTGAAGATGAGGGGAAAATGTAAACCGTTGCTAATCAAAAAAATATAAATATTAAAAAATTATTACATACCTGACTCTCGTTCTTGAAACTCAGACGCTTTGGTCTCAAGGATATCGAAGAAATTTTGTAGAAGATTGGAAAGATCGATCGATCGCGTCACAACTTTATTATTAGTGTTGAAAGATTTAATTTCAATCAACTGTTTCGTTTCGTGCACGTAACGTCCGAAAACTTCGAGATTTATTTTAAGCGCGTCGTGGAGATGTATCTGATTACGTATTACCCGCAAGCATTTGTCGAGAATGTCACTGAAAAAGTCGGTATACGAAAGATGGTATTTCGTAGACGTGATACGAAACGAAGCAATCCTGTTAACGAAGGCAGAGGTAAGGAAACTGATTCCCTCCTCGAGAGGTGAGCAACACTTTTTCTTATGTTGTATGGTGCGTAGGTGACCGTTGTACGAAGAGTGAGGAACATAAATTTTGCAGGTTTCACACCACCGGTCAGAAGAGGTAGAAGGTGTATCAAACTTTAGTTTTTTAGTCGGTACAGACGATTTAGGATCACACTGTGCTCGTTTACGACAGGAACTTCTTCGATGTCTGTTTAAATTGTCAGATCGCGTAAACGAAATATCGCAGTCCGGGCAACGAATCATATCGGTTAGTAGCTGTGGATAGATACGGACAAAGACTGAGGATGACTGTGTGCGTAGTAGATATAAAAGTGTACAGAAGTTGGAAGGAGTGGGAGAAATGGAAACGGTGGGAGTATTAAGAGAGGGGTAAAAGATATTTAAGAGAGAATTAAGGAGGAAACGAGTAATAAGTTCAGAAATTGTAGTAGAGAGAGGTATATACAATAATAAGAATAAAAGTAAGATGGCAGAACAGGTACAAAGTGTTACTGGTGAAATACCAATGTATAATCTGGAAGAGTCTGATCTGACAGCGGTGTTGGACGAGTTCTTTAACAACGAGAAATCGATGACAACAGCTGTAGGTAATGGGAATGAAGTCAGCGAAACAGCGATAGTGCCTGTGGCAAGCACATCGCGAACAACATCAGGAGGTAGTAAAGGTATAATAATGAAACCGAAAAAGCGAACGTACAATAGAAAGATGTCGGGTGGAACGTTTGAATACCCAAAGGTAGTAGAACAATTACGAGAAGCGACGAAGGCTATACACCGAGAAAAACTGAAAAGGGAGGCCGAAATGAAGGAACAGGATATGAAGAATGCTTCTTTGATAGAACAAATTCACAAGAAAGAAAAGGATTTGGAGGACATGAAAAGAAATTTGGAAAACGGTAGTAGATGGATGGTGGAAAATCGGAAGCGGGTAGAAGAGATGGAAAATAAAATGGCAGAGTTAAAAAGACTTGTAAATGAACAATTTAACTTTTAATGTAAAAAGCATAATAAAATAAAAATTGTATTATAAAGTTGTTTTTCTTTTAATATTTCGTTATAAAAGAAGAAAGTGTTAGTAGGAGGGTAATAAAAGACATACTTTTAAAAAAAGTGATACATGTTACATGAGGTAGAAGCATGATACAAATAGGGAAGTTAATGTGTGAAAATTTATGGGGGAAGAGTTTTTTCGCTCAAGGTGAACCAGAAGTGTAACATATGAATTTGAAGGAATCGTAAAAAGTAAACTAAAGAAATGATGATGTGATTGAATCAGAAGTGGAGGATCGAGTAGAACTTAGTAAGAGAGTGTGGGAAACAGTTGGAATGTACATGTAGAACACTTAGACGAAGATAGTTTTGTAGAAAGGTTGATAAAGAAACATAGAAGTTCAATAGAAGTACTGACTTTAAAAGTTGTATACTTTACCTACATCATTATTCAATAAGAAACGTTTCGCAAGTGACATATTGGAGGCGAACCTTTGCAATCCATCGGACAGAGGTAAAGTTGGAGCTGGTTAGAGAACTGTATATAATTGGTGTAGTATACTCTACAAATAATCAAGTTGTATGAGATGTTTGTCTTAAAGAAATGTTACAGGAATGAGGTGTTGTTGGGGCTGTTGAGAGAACCATAGCGGTCATTGTACCATTTGTATGGTATACTAAAATTTACAGATAATCATGTTGTAGGAGAAGTTTGTCTTGGAGATATGTTGGAAAAAGTAAATGAAGGAGAGATGGTTAAAAGTACTTACATAAACAGTTATACACGTATATAACAATGCTTTTTAATCACAGAAATCTGTACTATTTAACATCTCCAACAAAACGTATTGTACATTACCGCTCCTCATGTAATACATACGATGGATGTGTTGTTTCAAGTGGGACAGAAGTCTGATAGCTGTTGTAACTTATCTTTATCACACTTTCAAGATAGTAATTTTGAAATAGATCACTGTGTATAAGGTAGGTTTAAAAATGAAGAAGGATGTATTTTTAAAAAGTTTATTACTATAATATATACATAACTTATTCTAAATTTATAATTAAAAAATACAAAAAAATCTTAAAATCTAATTAAAATTACTCCACTCGGAAGTTGTTTTCCATCCCACTGTCACAAATTGGATGGAACCGGATCCCGTCCATGGAATGTTTCGAAGGTAATGCTGGATGTGTTGACAAAATTCGCTGGGACGCCTTTGGTCCTCTATGGTCATGACGGTGACCTCACCCTCAATGGTGGAAAAAACTTTCTTAATAAGGAGATTATACGTTCTCCTGGATAATTGAAGTTGGTCTCCAGTTAAAACGATGTAATAATACATATTCAGGCCTATTCTGTAACTCAATAGAAATGTAGGCATCGAATCGAGATGTGGAGAGATCGTAATGTACCCACTTCTATTGCGTCTTTCAACGTCGATTTTTGGTATTCTGTAACTGAAGTAGAGGACGCGGTCGGCCGAGAAGTATGATCTCTACAAGACGCTATATGGAAAAGGCGGCAACATCGCATTTGTCTTGCGAATATAGATCTAAGTAACCAACTGACAGTTGTATTGGTTACTTTAACCTAATCAAACTGAAAGAATAGCAGACGCGAATTTGTGTTGACTTGTGAGTGAGAATCGACAGTGAACTTAACAGATGTAGTCCAGCAGATGTCCAGTTAGGATGAAAAACCATTGGCAGGTAGAATAATAAAATGTAAATGTACATTATTATCGAAGCAAACATCGTTCGATTTCACGGTCAGTATGTTTTGATCTTTTAGTTAAAGTGGAAATTGAAAGAGCACAATTGTTAAAAATGTCGTTACAGAGCTGTACATCAACTAAAAAAAAGACATCACCGGAACAGCTAAATTATTTGGTAGAATTTATATCAAATAATTTAGTGATGATACACGGTAAGACGAAGCCATCTGAAGCTGGGAACTGTACTATTGAAAAGTTGTGGGATGAAGTAACGGCAGGACTAAATTCAATTGGTTCGGGGCCCACAAAGACAAAAGGCCAATGGAAAAAGGTAAAATTGTTGTAGAAGTTGTTGTTGCAAGTCATTTAAGTAAATGCAAAAGCTGAGGAACTACAAAATGCATGTAATTTGCAGGTTTTTATTGACTGGAAGTGTCACACAAAGAAAAAGGCAAGGGATTTTTTTAAAGAGGGGCAGAAGACAGGTGGGGGCGAAAATGACAAAATTAAATGTCTAACTCCAATTGAGGAGAAATTAATGTCAGTACTTTCATGGATAAGTGTGGAAGGGGCTGATGTTGCTGAAGTTGGGCTGGAAACAGTCCAAGAACCAGTAATGGAAAATATTATGGAAGAAGAAATTAATGAGGAAAAACGTCCTGGGAATACCTTAGAACCCAGGGAAAGTAAAAGAAAAGTAAATGGTAGGTACATACTTTCAACAATTTGCTAGTTAAAGATATTCACCCTGACAATCAATCACATTAATAAATTATTAACTGTAATAATAAGTATTATTTACAAAAATTTTATGCACTTTATACATATTTGGTTTAGATAAGTCAGGAAATCTAAGAAAAGCTGCAGAAGCATATGCAGCTGGACAGCAGCATAATTCCGAGACGATAAAATCACTTTTGGAAGTTGGAAAGTCTCAATTATATGACGAATTCAAGAGAAAAGAATTAGAACTAAAAGAAATGGAATTAAAAATTAGGCTCATTGAAGCCAAAAATAAAACAAGGGAGCTAGACCTACTTGAAAAACAGTTACATATAGAAGAAAAAAAACTAAATATGTAGTTTTAATAAATAGTTTAATGTAGGGAAGGTAGTTTACATTATTAGGTTATAATTAAATAATACATATTGATATGTAAACCTATTTAACCAGATACATGTGTAATAGTAAATACAAAATTTGTATTTACCATTACATATGTATCTGGTTAAACTAAAATATAATTATGAATATTAAGGTAGGTATAATCTTAATAATAATAAATTAAGATGTGTAATAATAATAGTATGTATGTAACCAGTTAGTATATCTTGAATTAATTTAGCAAAACCATGTATATAATAGTCTAATTAAAATTGTTTCTAATCACTTGAGCTCTTACTCGTCTTCCAAGTACAAGCAAATTGCCATTTTCTTGCACTAAAAATAAAATTCCTTTGTTGTTCATTTATTAAGAGATGCAGAAATTGCGATTACCTTCATTTTGTTGAATATTAAGGTTATTGTCTTGTTCGGGAAGTTCCATATTGTCATTGTCAGCATCAATCCTATGCGTTGTTAAAATGTTGTGCACAACACAACATGCATGTATGATCCGGGCTGCTTCAACGGGACCATAGTGCAAAACTCGCTGCTTTAAAAGACATCGGAACCTGGCTTTCAAAACACCATTACATCTCTCAATGGTGTTCCTGGTATATATATGTGCTCTATTGTATCGAGCCTCTGGAGTCCCTTCTACTGCACCTTCCACAGGTGTTAGTAACCACGGTTGTGAAGGATAACCAGAATCTCCTTAAATGAATTTATTTTATGTCTGTGCTATTGAATTATGATCTAGTAATATACCCAACAACCACAGTCCCCGTTCGTTGTTGTTATATGCATCCTGCATATGATGAAAAACACCTGACATACTCCACACTGCTGAATCATGCGTAGATCCAGGATACCTGGCATTGCAGTTTAAAATTTTTAAATTTGAATCACATATCTGAAAGAAATACGTTCAGACGAGTGTTTTATAACATACTACAGTAATACATACTAGTTGACAATTAATACTGTGGAAACCTTTCCTGTTTATATAAACAAATCCTGGATGTACAGGATGATTGTTGGATGGTGCAACGATAGCCACGTGAGTGCAATCTATGCACCCAATAACCCCAGGGAAATTATATTTTCCCATAAATCTGAAACTCATCTATTTTAACAACAACAAAAACAATATACAGATTTTTTACCCTTCACTAACTACCACTTTCTCTTGGAGTGTCGTTGGGAACCGAATGTATCTGTTGGCAAGGTGTAATGAAATGGCCGTTGTAACCTCAGTAATGCTTCGGCTCACCATTGTTTGTGATAAAGCCACCGAAAAATCCTGGCCTACACATTTTTGGTAACTACCATGTGCATAAAAACTAAGTGCACATAAAACCTGCAAATTATTGAAAGAGTTTCAATCTTTCACTATGTAGGTGTAATGTAATAGTTACGGACCTTTAAATGTATAGGTACAGAGGTAGTTCTTCTAGGTTGTGGGAGAAAAGGACTGACTTCATCGATAAAATCAATAGCCAGTCCCTTTGGTAACCGATACAACTTTTTAAACAATTCGTCGGGAATTGTAAAAGGGTTACTGGTATCCCGCATTTCCCGCCGATTCATGTTGTGTAGTTGCCTAGGCAAAAGAATAATTCTGTTCTGAAACTGATTACTTTTTTTGGTGACTATTTACCTTTGTAGCTCTTCTTCAATTTCTTCTCCAATTTCTAATCCTATGTCTACATTTATTTCCATCATGATGTTAGACTAATAAATACTCGCTTTCACAGGAACACTCTCAAATACAACACAAGAAAACAAGCAGTGACAACTCACAACTGTACACTTTAGAGGTTAGATTATTGAGCAGCGGGCGCATGTGCGAATAGACTTCTACTATCGAAATACGACTTCGACAGCCTGCATGCGATCGGAATGCCACATTTCTATTATAGAAGTTACATTTCGATTCGAGGAGTTACAGAATACCGATTCCGTACAATTTCTATTCTACCGCACCACTTCTATTCGATTTCAAGCATCTCTATTCGATTTGGAGTTACAGAATAGGCCTGATTATATAATTGTACAGTTGTAGTGAATATTGTTGGAGTGAAGTAAGCTTCTGCCGAACGAAGGAAAGGTTTGGATATTTATAGGAGTTGAAAGGAGTGGGGTATGAGTGGAACGAAAAGATTTGGAGGAGGAGGAAGATGAGAGTGGGGTGAAGCGAGAATCGTAGGAGTAGTTAATATAGAAAGAATATTAAGTTATACATGTAGTAGTGGTGTAGACAGCATGGGATTCGTTTGTAGAACATCATGGTTCGAGAACCGTTCATTATCCGAATTGTTTAGTGGTAGAGAAGACGGTAGACTACATATACTATATCACACAGACTTCGGTGCTAACATATGTGAGGACGCGTGGATACAAACATGGCGATCAGGTTTAAATATTCCAAGCAATTACCGACAGTTTGTACCTGTGAGCGATGAGAGTTGTGAAAATAGCGAGAAACAAAAAATTTATGGTTATGTTCAACACAAGTATAGTTTGGACAGTGTTACCTCATTGGAACATATTCTGAGACATAGTGTGTCTGACAACATTAATGAATATACCTGCATCGAAGGAAGAGTATTGGTAAATGTACATGAAAATACAACGCTGCTGTTGTGTAACAGTTGTTATGTAGAAGACGAAGTGGGGGAAGTGGTTTGTAAATGTGAGGTTGTTGTGTTCGTTTTCATATTACACCTGCACGGCAGACACCATCACCATTGTTACGAATGCGGAGGACCACTGACAACAGGAGGTATGTGTGACACAAGTATACTACAGCCCGGCTTCCAAGGGGAGCCATCGACAAATGTAAAATTATTGCTTGCTGAGTTATTGTTAGGTTGTCGTAAAAGTAATACGTACGAACGTTGTGATAGATATTGTCGAAGTGAAAGAACAAGAGCTTGCGAATTCTAAATTGTATATATAGACGTAAAGGAACGGGTTCAGTTCGAGGACACATGGGTAAAACTGTACATGTGAGCGCGACATCAGAGTAAGTCGGTTACGATGATGAACTTGTTGACGCATGCGTATAACAAAAACGCAAGTGTTCGTTGTAGAGAACAAGTCATGTCTGTGTGTACGTGATGAGCTTCTTAACGCATGCGTATTAACAGAAAACACAGGTGTCCATTGTAGACGGACAAGTCATGTTTCTCTGTGTGTGATAAGCTTCTTCTTTACACATACGTATTTGCAAAAAACGCCTGTGTTAACCGTGGACGACAAGTCATGTCTGTATGTGTGTGATGAGTTTAGTCACGCATGCGTATTAGCAAAAAACGCAGGTGTTCACCGTGGAGAAGAAGTCACGTCTGTGTGTGTTTATGAAGAACAACCACGCATGCGTGTTACACAAAAAGGCAGGTGTTCACTCTGCATGTGACGTCACGTCTGCTAACCACATTCCGATGGTGGTTCACAGGCGAAGAACTTGTTGTATAGGAGGAAGTGGGGGTAAGCGGAGAGGAGTTGCTAACCGGAGCGTTCTCTCATTCTGTTCTCGATCGTCTTTGCTGAAGCACGTGTTTCTTAAAAGAGTTAGTAAGTGATATAAAAATGGACAACAAGGGGAAAAAGCCTGCTGTACCAAAGTCCCGTTTTGGGAAGTTGAGGACGGGTGCTGTAAGTAGAACGAAATATTTATTATAATGTATTATAATAATATAATTTTTAAAACAATTACGTTTTGTTTGCAGTATGACGTTGTTGGAGTCGTAACGACTATGGCAGCGTTATCCGTTGCGACAGCCACGACGGCTGTAGCAAGGGGTAAATGGAGCCTGGGGTTGAGGAAAAGGAGTGCGATAACGTCTCCGACGTGGAGCGGGTCGTCCTCCATAGCAACAGCGACCCCAGCAGAAACGCTGCCGAAGAGGACTCCAGCAATAAAACAGCAGGACGAAATTCTCGAGGAAGGTACATGTGCCGCAGATGTGACGATGCCTCCTTCGCCCATTTCACCTCTGCCTGACACCCCCTTGACGCTTTCGCAGGAAATGGATCGTTTCGAAAGCGCCATGGCAAGTGCCGATCGCATCCAAGAGAAGATGGCGGCACTGACGTCAGCTTGGGAGAGGAAGCGAGATGCTCACGCAAGTGTGAGCAAAAAACTCGCCCAAGTACGAAATTGTAAGACCCGTCTTGAAAACGATGAAGTCCGTCTTAAAGCTGAGATAGCTCGTCTTAATGACGATCTTCATCGTGTTCAAAGCGGAATCTCACAAGTTCGGGAGAGAGAGACGCAGCTTGTGGAAGAAGAAGGAAAGTTGCGTCTCGAAAAAGACGTCGAAAAGCAAGAGGTGGAAGCTAAGCGCGGGAGGTACGAGCGGTTCTGTGTGGGTGCGGAGAAGCTGGCACAGAAGTTGGCGCATGTACCGAACGATTAGCGGGGACGGTCTGTAAATAGTTGATTTTAATGTAGTATAGTAAGTTAATTAAGTTAAGAATGTGTGAAAATTGTAAAAAGTGTGTGAATGTGTTTAATTGTAAGAAAAAAATAAATAATTGTTAGTTAATTAAGCAAATTAATACAAAAAAGCCAAAAAAAAAAAAAAAAAAAAAAAAAAAAAAAAATTTGGGGTTAGGTTAGGGTGTGTTTGTAGTTGTGTTAGCGCCAGAAGTAAAGAGAGAACATTTGTTGTAAACGCCGAATTATGAACACATGTGATTTTGGACGATTTTTCTTTCCTAGGAACGGCTGTGTATAGGTATGCGAGGGATGAAAAATGGGGTGGAAAATGGGGTGAGAAGAAAATCCGCTGAAAAACATAATAGGGAAACCTATACTTGGGGGGGGGGGGGGACGGGGAAGAGGTGGGCGGAGGGGGGTCAGAGGGCCTAAGTCCGAGAGGGGTAGTTGTCGGAATTTGACAATTCCGATATTGGGACCTGGTACACTTGCCCTCCGGCGTCAATAGTGAGAGAGGGGTCTTTTTTTTTTTAGCACCACTCCTTATACCTTAAAAAAATTCTTGAAGTTAAGGGTAGAAGTTACTTTTCTTAATGTTTACAATTTTCCACTTTTGTTTCTGGCAAAACGTTCTTGGTTGATAACTAAATCTTTTTTATACACCCATTTTCTTGCTCACATTCCTCCTTCACACACTTTTCGGGGTTCAAAGTCTGGGGGTAAACACATCAAAAAAAATATTTCTCAATATTCTTGGGTAGGATCATGAAGTTTGCTATTAGACAAACATTTTATAAGAGGAAAACTTTTTTTTAAAATCACTCCTTCAAATTTTTCCCGTGAGGTTGAAGGTGTCAACTTTTTGTCAACTTTAATTTTTTTTTTCAAAAATTTTTTCAGATTCGGATACTACGCCTAGGGGAGCTTCTTTTAACAACATAAGTTATTACATGATTTCGTGTCCTTATGCTTCAAAAAAATTTTTAAAGGTCATTTTTTACACTTTTACCCCTACCGTTTCTTCAACTGCCACAATTCCTTCCTGCCCTTCTTATCTTCTTAAGCGACATCTTCTTACCTACATTTTCATGTGTCACTCGTTCCTACAACTCGCTTCCTACAATAGTTACACAACATTTTATGTTAGGGGTGAAAAATTTTTTTCTTCTTTTTTCCAAATTTTTTCCAATATTCTTATTTAGGTTCTTCAGACAAACCGTTTTGTATCATATCTCATATTCCTATTTCGTCTATTTCTACAGATAATGGCATCTCTCTTTTTCCTATCTTCTTTTTCAACTACTAATTTACAATTGGTTCATTCTCTCACACTTCTTATAGCAAACCAACATCTTTTTCCCCCCTTTTATATCAAAAACCCCCCCCTTTCCCCATTTAAGCAATCATCTTTCCCTCTTCAACACCAGTCACTCTCCACCTGTCCTTACGATAACATGACATCTGTCAACCAAGGACAATGTACACTCCTCCAAAGCAATTACTCCTTACCTGGACATGCTATCATCGTGGTCCAACCGTTTAGTCAAGTCTTGCAATCCACTGCTACTACAAAGTTGCAGTGCCAACTGTGTCTTCACCTGAGTCACCAAACACAGGGCTTTGTTTGCTTTTCATGTCGCAGTATGGAACCCCTTCAGTATTGTGTTAGCTGTAACATTTATTCAAATGAGGTTTTGAACCGAACTTGTCCTAATTGCAGACAAGGGTATCTATGTCATAAGACTGGTATGTTCCATGAGTCCTCGCAGTATCATGTCTTGCAGTGTTACCTTTGTTCATCATGGTACGACAGGGACCAGGCTCGTCACGATCTAGACGGTTACTCTACCGAAGAATTCATACCACTCTAGTTCTTTTTATCTTCTGTGACCTGTTTCAACTGTAACACACTTACAGTGTTTACTTATAAATATACTCTTCCACCACTGCTGTGTTACTACACTAAACACTCCTCCTTATTATTGCTTACAACCGCAGCATTATCCCCACTACTATCCCCTCCTTCATTCTACTTATTTAAACCGCTGTAACTCGCTAAGACCATCACTTCTTCGGAAGAATTTCCCACTGTAACATGAACCTTTCCCGTTATCTGTTGTGCTTACGCCTTTCAGGCAGACAACTCCTTGGAACACCACCCTACTCCAGTGTGTGTTTTGCAAACGTTTGCGCGAAAGCTGTACAGAAGAAACAGCTTTCTCTTGCCAGGAATGTCTTGACAACAGACCTCAGCTTTTGTGTCACAGTTGTAGAGTATACCATTGCGATGTTGTAAACCATTGCTGTCGACCTTGTCGTCAGCGGGAAGGCTCATACCTCTGCGAAAAGTCTGGTATGGTTTACGAAATCGATGATACACATACACTTCTCTGTTTACTCTGCACTACAGCTCAGCAGAGACGTCAACTTTTTTGGTCTATTATGAGACAATCATCCTCTTCTTAGCTCTCCTTATCAATACCTTCCCTTCCCTTTCCCTTTCCTTTCCTTTTCATTCATTGATGACCTTGACCCACTTTTCATTACAACATATCATTCATTACATCATACTTATTTCAGGTTTTAATGGTAATAAATCACACTCCTCACTCCTCTGTTTTAGAATCGGTTATCTTACCCTACTTCCATCCTATATCAACATTTCTTTAACACAGACATCTCATACGACTTGATTATTTTTAGAGTGTATTACACCATACAAATGCTACAATACCAACTTTATACGGTTCTCTAACCAGTTCCAACTTTATCTTTGTCTGATGGATTGGAAGGGGTCCGCTTCGATTTTTCACTTGCGAAACGTTTGTTATTTAATAATGATTTAGGTTAAGTAAAGAACTTTTAAAGTCAGGTTTTAATTCCTTTTTGATCTCTTCGCCCAGCTCGGATTTCAAGTGAAGAAGCGATTTTGTAATTGGTTGGTACGCTTGTTGCAATAGGAGATTCTGTCCCACCATCGATTCCTTTAACATTTGCAATTTCCTCTTTACTGCTTTCCTAACTTTGATCAGTTCTTTCTTTGCTTTCACATCCATGTCTGTTGTATTTATATAACCGTCTTTTAACAACTGATTTCATTTCTAACAATTACATTACTATATATTTATCGAATCCTATACGATATCTCCCTTCATTTATACCACAATCCTTGTTAATCACTAGAAATCCGAATTTCTCTTTCCAACATTCTCCACATATACTTTTAAATTGGTCAAAAGTCATATCTACAGTGACATGATCAGAGAAAACGTGTTTAAGATTTAATTCGTCTTGTTTAAACAGTATTATTAAGTTAGCGTTATCTCTAATTAAATGTTTAGGGATTTGAGCATATGTTTGGTTTAAATAAAAAGTATCGATTGAGTTATGTCTTCCCATACTAAAGTATTCCCTTATCTTATTCTGATTATCATTCGCAACATCATCAAAGATGAATACAGAATTAGGTCTCGCCTCTGATGGACCAATTACTTCATCAGAATCTCTATAGGGAAAATAGCCGATTCCAGCAATTGGTTGCAATAATTCAGCTAAATACTTATATTTTGGTTGATATAACGACTTTGAATAAACATACACGTTTTCAAACCGTAAACCGTTTGGTTGCTCCAATAGTCCTATAATCACATTTGTTTTCCCACAGTTTGAAGGTCCAGCGACGATGCATCTTATTGTGGATGGTAGTAAAGGACCATGACGATTTATTTTCGTAGCGATGTTGAAGTCGCGATTGGTTATCGGTAGAACAGATGGATGTTGTACTATCCGCATGTTTATTCATTATTAAACAATTTCGATGTGTTACCTACGGATATATATATTTAGAGTTTACGTTGCTTATATAGTCAGTTGGTGAACAATAGTGAAAGCGTTCACACCAAACCTGTTATATGAAACACACCGTTCTGAATAGTCTTATAGATAGATTACCTTTCGAATTACATCTCCCAGGCTATAACTTTTGTGGTCCAGGGACACGATTGAACAAACGATTAGCGCGAGGTGATATTGGTATAAATCCTCTCGACGACTATTGTAAAGTACACGATATTGTATACACAATTTCACCAAACATTTCGCAACGTCGAATAGCAGACAAGGTTTTAGCACAACAATCTTTACGAAGACTAAAGTCGTTAGACGCATCGATAGGTGAACGCTTGGCAGCTCTCACAGTTGCTTCAGCGATGAAGGCTAAGGAGAAACTTGGAATGGGACACAAACGACGACGACGACTACGTCATCGAAAAAAAGGTGGTTCGATTCCGTTGGTGAAAATAAATAAGAGAAAACGAACAAGAAAAGGAGGACTTGTACCGTTTCATAAACTAGTAACAACTGCGAAACTTGCTCTTAAGAAAAAGAAGCCTATGCAGCTGTTAGATGCTGCTAAAATTGCCTTAAATCATATTAGAAGGTTTGGAAAGAGATCTAAATATCCTAGAATCATTCCAATTCCGAAGACTGGTGGTTTTTCTACCGTTAATTCCGATTTTCGCAGGATTATCAGCCCTTGGGGCTCTCTCTGGTGGTGCTGCTGGGATAGCTAAAGCTGTGCAAGATGCTAAATCAGCGCAGCAACAACTACAAGAAGCTAAACGTCATAACAATTCGATGGAAGCTATTGCTCTTGGAAAAAATATTTCGATTCAACCTTCCCGTACAGGTTTAGGTTTATACCTTAAACCCTTTCAACAAAAAAAAACATGAAATTTTTCATGAAGTTACCTAATCGTCCTCTTACAGATTTAGATTTATATAATTACATTCGCTATTTACAAATTCCATACTTTCGTGGAATCTTCATGCGTAACGAATTACCAAGAAAAGTTCACAGGTGTGAAAGTGGAATCGTTAATTTAGATATAGGAACTGGTACACATTGGACAGCTTACGTAAAACGAAACAACAAAGCTATATACTTTGATAGTTTTGGTGATCTCCGTCCACCGAAAGAATTGGTTCATTATTTACAATCTGCTGGTCCTTGCGCTGTTACTTACAACTACGATCGTGTTCAGAACCCCACCGATTTTAACTGTGGTCATTTAGTTCTCCAATTCCTACAACAAATTATGCAAACCCGTTTTTTAAACCAAATCATCACAGTTACTTCTCTGTATTAAACAGAACGTTAAACCGAAAACATGTCTTACACATTCGCCTTGACTCATACGAAGTCAGAGCTACAAATGATAATAAGTCCACCGATTGTTTTTAAACGATGATGAAGAATATCAAATAGCTTTATTAAATTTTGAAGCCTATAACAGTATTCCAAATATTGATGAAAACAACAACAAATTCTACTTTGAAGGTTCTAACAAACCAGCCGTGGTTCTTCCAGAAGGATCCTATGAAATCGATGATATTAATAATTTTCTTCAGGAGAAATTGAAAGGGACTGATGATAGTATTCACCTGTCTGGAGACAATACTACATTAAAAAGTCATGTAAAGAGTACCAGAAAAGTTGATTTCACTCCAACAGATTCTCCAGCAAAAATATTAGGTTTTAATAATAAGCTTCTACCATCGATTGAAGAGGAGTCTGACCATGTAGCTGACATTTTCAAGGTAAACGCAATTTCGGTAATGTGTAACCTTGTATCTAACTCCTACATACATACCAATGATGGTACTAAAGGACAAGATGGACATGTACTACATCAATTCTTTCCCAATGTACCTCCCGGATTTAAAATTGTAGAGAATCCTACAAATCTTTATCTATCAACACACGTGTCATCGATTACATTTCCCTTAAAATAGTTGATCAAGACGGTAATATTGTTAATTTCCGTGGAGAACGCGTCACAGTAAGACTTCATTTACGAAAAGTATAATATGGTTACACGATATAGTTGCAACCAACGATATTCGAACAAGAACAATACTATAAAACGATTACCACACTCTCAGACGCTTATTTCGCTTACACCCTTTCAACGATTAACACCGTCCAATAAACAGTTCCTTAAATCTTTGGGGTTGCGGTTGAAAAAGGTGAAACGTTAAAATGGTTGTAGAAATGCTGAATGTCACCGAGAAAGCTGTTTTCGACAACGCTATTGTTAATGCTGATAAACATACCCATCAACCATACGCGAATTCAACTTTTAAAAATAATGATACCATACGAATTCCGATAGAAAATGAAGATGTATACACCTTACCTTCCAATAGTTTTGTATACGTAGAAGGACGTTTGCTGAAAAAGGATGGAGCTGTACCTACCGCTACTACCTTTATCAATAATGGTATTCTACACCTGTTTGATGAAATTAGATATGAATTGGGTGGAAAGGTTATTGACCGAGTCCGCAATCCTGGTATGACTACAACGATGAAGGGTTATGTGTCTTACAATGAAAATGAAAGTAAACGTCTCATTAATAGTGGCTGGTTACCTCCTGCTTTAGGGGCTGTACAAGGAGTTGCCCTTCATACTAGGAATCTGGTTGATACGAACGGTTACTTCAACGTTTGTATTCCTCTTCGTATGATTTTAGGATTTGGTGAAGACAACATACGACAAGAATTAGTTCTAGTTCGCAGCAGTACTGATAATAATGCTCTCTTTTGCTCAGCAATACCGGCTGAAGAGGTAGTTGTACAATTAAGTCAGATATCTTGGAAAATTCCTCATGTATCTGTTGCTGATGCTGAACGTTTGAAATTATTACGTTACGTGGATCGTAATTTAAATATGGAACTTTCGTTCCGTAGTTGGGAACTGCATGAATATCCCTTACTTAATCAATCACATTCTCACAACTGGACTGTTAAAACTACATCACAGTTGGAAAAACCTCGCTTCATTATTTTCGGATTTCAAACCGATAAAGGAAATGATATTAAAAAAAATATGAGTACTTTCGATCACTGCGACCTCACCAATTTCAAAGTTCACTTAGGATCCACTATGTACCCGTACGATAATTTGAATTTAGATTTCGATGTTTCCAGATTTGCTGTTTTGTATGAAATGTATGTTAACTTTCAACAATCGTATTATGGTTATGTGAGTGAACCCTTATTCGATCCTAAAGAATTTCTAACGATTGCTCCTCTTGTAATAGTAGACTGTTCTTATCAGAATGAAATTGTGAAATCCGGTAGTACCGATATTCGTTTAGAATTTAACACTAAACATAATGTACCAGATAAAACAGCAGCTTACTGTTTAATCATTCATGATCGTGTGATACGTTACAATCCCTCTACAAACTTGGTTCAAGAAGTATAAAACCTAATAACCACAACCACATTTCACTTTCTTTTCCGATACTGAACAGTGAGCACGATGACTTTCTTACTAGACGTACAAGGTTTTCAATGTAGCGAGAATCGATTTGTTTTCAAAGAAGTAGCTATTGTTGCATTAAAGGAAGAACCAGTTTATCATTACACATTTGAACCTCCATTTCCGTGGGACGCCCTCCCAATTCGTTACAGAAGTCAAAATCGTTGGTTAACTAGAAATTTTCATGGGTTATATTGGGATAATGGTGATCTTCCATACTCTGCGATTCATGATATTATTCATCCTATATTGATGGAGTCAACACTTGTATATGTCAAGGGATTACAAAAGAAGGTGTGGCTACTAGAATACTTTCCTAATGTTAACTTTGTTAACATTTAAGACATCAATTGTCCATCGTTCTCAAATCTAGAAACTGATTTCAAAGTTAAGGTGTGTTCTTATCATTTATTTAAAACAACTGTTGAACCGACTTGTGCTTACAAAAATGTTCTTTTATTAAAATATTGGTTATCTTTACACTCCTAAATATGATGTATTTTTCATTTAAATAAATAAAACAAAGCAAAAATATAAAATTGGTTTTCATTTTATTAAACCTTACATATATACATTTTACTTTTTGTTATACATTTTACATTTGTATTACAACATCAGCTGATTTTCCCACAAATCCTTTGAGACGGATCGATGGTTGACCCACTTGTTTATCAATTTTCTTATTGATATCCTCGATTTCTGGCTCCGTAAAAGCTTCTGCGTGTCTGGATGGAAGAAATACAACAAAGCTGTACAAATCGATTAACAGACGAGGTCCCCATTTTGTATGTACCTTTTTGAAGGATTGTATTGGATATGTATGGTTTAATTCCAATGATTTCAGAGCACGTATTTCTTTCTCTTCATAACCCACCCGCACACTATTAAACTTTTCAATAAAGGTTTCCATGTTTTACTAACTTAACCACACTGAACTCTGTTACACATCTACCGCTCCTTCGCTCGTTAGCACAACTTATGCAAAACCCCCTTCCACTACACATATCTTTGGAGGGGGCTATGTAATAAGAATACGACGCTAGTATTCATTATCTCAGTTGTCATGGAAAAAGCAATCATGATCAGTGTGTCGTCATTACTAATTTTAACATATTTATATAACAATACTCTCTACATTTCACGACCTGATAATACAATTGGTGATCATGCCTATGTTTGTAAAAATTTTAATAAAGATATTGATGTGCCGTGTAAGTGGAACAAAAACTGGGAATCTATTATTTTAAAAAATGTGAATGGAACAAACGTCTTTACTATTGAAAACGTACAAGACCTTTACTCTATAAAACTTGCGTTTGTTGAAAAAGATGGACAGTCTAGAAAATACGTTGAGAGTCGATGGATTCAACTTTATGTGGATGAGAAAAGAGAGGGTGTTGTGGCTATGGGTTACTTCACCGATTCATTCCTATTTCTACAAGTTGTTAGCACTATTAATGTAATTTTATTATTCAATATTTTGATTGTAGCACTTATTTACTTTATTTATATCAAAATAAAGAATCGATAATTTAAACGATTTTTCCTTTAACTTTAAACCTTTCATAAAATATGAAGGGGGGGATCTGAATGGAGGGGGGGGAAGGGGGGGGTATATGTATTTCTTATGAATTATTGACCTTGACCCACATTCCGTTAAAATGCAACAACTGTTGCTTCACAATAAATTCAAATTTCGATAGTAATAAATCACCCTCCTCACTCCTCTGTTTTAGAATCGGTTATCTTACCCTACTGATGGAGGTGTTGTTGAAGCCGATGAGAGAACGGCAGTGGTTATTGTAACATTAGTATGGTATAAGAAACGTTAAAGATAATCATGTTGAATGAGAAGTATGTGTTGGAGGTATGTTGGAAAAAGGAAATTAGGGAGAGATGGTGAGAACTACTTACATAAACAGTTATACACGTATATAACAATGTTTATTAATCACAGAAACTTGTACTATTGAACATCTCCAGAAGAATGTATTGTACGTCACCGCTCCTCATTTAATACATACGACGGAGGTCTTGTTTGAAGTGGGATGGAAGTCCGATGGCTGTTGTAACTTATCTGTATCACACTTTGAAGATGGTATTTTTGAATAAGATCAATGTGTTATAGGTAGGTTTAAAAATAACAAAGAAGGATGTATTTTTGAAAAAAGTTTATTAAACTTATTATATACAGAAGTAATTTTTATATAACTAAAAGTAACCTTACATTATATTACAATAAAATGACTTAAAACATACTTAAAACATACTTAAAATATAATTAAAGCTAGTCGGTGTGGAAGTGAGATGCCCACAGCAGAGAACCGTAATTGACGTACTGGATTACCCCCTTTCCTTTCCACCCCCTCTGGTTAAGGTAGTCCTCAAAATGTTGGCAGAATTCTAGGGGGCGCTTCTGGTCCTTTACCGTCCACGTCGTCACCTCCCCTGCACAGGTGTTAAACACCTTTTTGTAGAGTATATTAAAGTGGGTCTCGTACGTTGAAGCGGAATCGCCACTTATCGTTATAAAATAGTACATGATTTTGTTGTACTTGGAGGTTCTAATTAAAATGAAACTTTGTTGAAGTGAAGAATTCTTCTGCCGAACGAATGAAAGGTTTGGATATTTATAGGAGTTGAAAGGAGTGGGTCGAAAGGATTTGGAGGAGGAGGAAGATAATAGTGGGGTGAAGCGAGAATCGTCGGAGTAGTTAATATAGAAGGAATATTAAGTTATACAAGGAGTAAAGGTGTAGACAGCATGGGATATGTTTGTAGAACATCATGGTTCGAGAACCGTTCATTATCCGAATTGTTTAGAGGTAGAGAAGGCGGTAGACTACATATACTATATCATACTGACTTCGGTGTTGATATATGTGAGGACGAGTGGATACACACGTGGCGGTCAGGATTGAATATTCCAAGCAATTACCGACAGTTTCTACCTGTGAGCGGTGAGAGTTGTGAAAATAGTGAGAAACAAAAAATTAATGGTTATGTTCAACACAAGTATAGTTTGGACAGTGTTACCTCATTGGAACATATTCTGAGACATAGTGTGTGTGACAACATAAATGAATATACCTGCATCGAAGGAAGAGTATTAGTAAATGAACATGAAAATACAACGCTGCTGTTGTGTAACAGTTGTTATGTAGAAGACGAAGTGGGGGAAGTGGTTTGTAATGTGAGGATGTTGTGTTCGTTTTCATATTACACCTGCATGGGAGACACCATCACCATTGTTACGAATGCGGGAGACCACTGACAACAGGAGGTATGTGTGATACAAGTATACTACAGCCCGGCTTCAAAGGAGAGTCATCGACAAATGTGAAATTATTACTTGCTGATTTATTGTTAGGTTGCGGTAAAACGAATACGTACGAACGTTGTGTTAGATCTTGTTAAAGTGAAACTACATGAGCTTGTTTATTCAAAAATTAAAGTAGAAGAGATAGGAAAGAAGAAACATAGTTAGTCGATATGGATGGAGTAAGATGGAAGACGTAAAGCGTATGAATTCAAATGAAGTCGGTAAACATGTGAGCGTGACATCAGCGTTTATCGGGTACGAAGATGAAGTCGTTGACGCATGCGTATAACAAATATGCGCAGGTGTTCGCTCTGGAGAACAAGTCTTATCTGTATGTGTGTGATGAGCTTCTTCACGCATGCGTATAATCTGAAAACGCAGGTGTTCACCGTGGGGCAACAAGTTACGTCTGTGTGCGTTTATGAAGGACAACCACACATGCGTGTTACGCCAGACAGGCAGGTGTTCATCCTGCATGTGACGTCACCTCTGCTAACCACATTCCGATGTTGGTTTACAGGCGAAGAACTTGTTGTGTAGGAGGAAGCGGGGGTCAGCGGAGAGGAGTTGCTAACAGGAGCGTTGCCTCATTCTGTTCCTAACCGTCGTTGAAGAAGAACGTTGTGCTTAAAAATTATTAAAATGGTGTTTAACAAGGGAAAGAAGCCAGCAGTGCCGAAATCTCGTTTCGGAAAATTGAGGAAGGGTGCGATAAGTAGAATGAAATCAAAAATAGTAATTGTTTAATTAATTGTTAAATGTTTGAAAAACATTTTGTATTGATTATAGTACGATGTAGTTGGAGTCGTAACAACAATGGTGGCCGTATCCGTTGCAACGATGACAACAACGATGGCTAAGGGTACGACCACCAAGACGTTGGGCGTTCGTAGGAGGCGGACGATGACGGAGTCCTCCACGTCCAGCACGGCGGAGGAGTTCGTTACGTGTCCTAGGAGGAGAACGAACCCCAGGACGACTCCAACGACAACAAAAACAGCGGCAACGGCAACGATGACATGTGCAAAGGAGGCTGTGACGATACCTCGTTTTATTATAAAACCGGTGTCACCACTTCCCGACACCCCCACGACGTTGTCTCAGGATATGAATGGTTTAGAGAACGTCATGGAAAGTGCCTTACGTGTTCCGGAGAGAATGGGGGCACTAACGTCTTCTTGGGAGAGGCAGTGTGATGCTTTCCGAACAAGGAGCACAGAACTCGCCCAAGCCGTAAAGTGTAAGGCTATGCTTGAAGACGAGGCAGCTGGATTTGAGGCTGAGGCAGCTAGATGCCTAGCTGAGGAGCTCGTCTTCGAGGAGAAGCAGTACACGTTACGGAGAAGGTGACGCAGCTGCAGGAAGAGGTTGATAGACTGCGTTACTGTAAAGACGTGGAAGGGGAAGAGGTGGAGAAAAAGCGACGAAGGTATGAGCGGCTCTGTGAGGGTGTGCAGAAGCTGGCACAGCACTATGTACATGTTCAGCAAGACCCGGAGGATGAAAATGTGGAGGGGGATTAGTGTAGGTTTAGGTAATTGTTATGTATAGTGTAGTATAGGTTGTTATGTATGAAAATTGTAAAATGTGTATGTTTGTGTTGTAATTATAAGAAAAAAAATTGATAACTGTAAGTTAAGTAAGTAAAACAATCAATAACTCTAAAAAATTAATTAAAAAAGAAAACAAAAAAAAAAAATTTTTTGGGTTAGGTTAGGGTGTGTTTGTAGTTGTGTTAGCGCCAGAAGTAAAGAGGGAACATTTGTTGTAAACGCTGAATTTTGAACACATGTGATTTTGGACGATTTTATCTTTCCTAGGAACGGCTGTGTATAGGTATGCGAGGGATGAAAAATGGGGTGGAAAATGGGGTGAGAAGAAAATCCGCTGAAAAACATCATAGGGAAACCTATACTTGGGGGGGGGAGCGGGGAAGAGGTGGGCGGAGGGGGGTCAGGAGGTACAAGTCCGAGAGGGGTAGTTGTCGGAATTTGACTATTCCGATATTGGGACCTGCAACACTTGCCCTCCGGCATCAATAGTGAGAGAGGGGTCTTTTTTTTTAGCACCACTCCTTATACCTTAAAAAAATTCTTGAAGTTAAGGGTAGAAGTTAATTTTCTTAATGTTAACAATTTTCCACTTTTGTTTCTGGCAAAACGTTCTTGGTTGATAACCAAATCTTTTTTATAAACCCATTTTCTTTCACACATTTTTCGGGGTTCAAAGTCTGGGGGTAAACACATCAAAAAAAATATTCTCAATATTCTTGGGTAGGATCATGAAGTTTGCTATTAGACAAATATTTTATAAGAGGAAAACTTTTTTTTAAAATCACTCCTATTTTTCCCGTGAGGTTGAAGGTGCCAACTTTTTGTCAACTGTATTTTTTTTTTCAAAAATTTTTTCAGATTCGGATACTACGCCTAGGGGAGCTTCTTTTAACAACATAAGTTATTACATGATTTCGTGTCCTTATGCTTCAAAAAAATTTTTAAAGGTCATTTTTTTACACTTTTACCCCTACCGTTTCTTCAACTGCCACAATTCCTTCCTGCCCTCTTCTTAAGCGACATCTTCTTAACTACATTTTCATGTGTCACTCGTTCCTACAACTCGCTTCCTAGCAATAGTTACACATTTTATGTTAGGGGTGAAAAATTTTTTTCTTCTTCTTTTTCCAAATTTTTTTCCATATTCTTATTTAGGTTCTTCAGACATACCGTTTTGTATCATATCTCATATTCCTATTTCGTCTATTTCTACAGATAATGGCATCTCTCTTTTTCCTATCTTCTTTTTCAACTACTAATTTACAATTGGTTCATTCTCTCGCACTTCTTATAGCAAACCAACATCTTTTTCCCCTTCTACATCTAAAACATCCCCTCTTTTATTCCTACTCTTCTCCCCACCTCTTTCCCACTATTTAAGCAATCATCTTTCCCTCTTCAACACCAGTCACTCTCCACCTGTCCTTACGATAACATGACGTCTGTCAACCAAGGACAATGTACACTCCTCAAAAGCAATTACTCCTTATCTGGGCATGCTATCATCGTGGTCCAACCGTTTAGTCAAGTCTTGCAATCCACTGCTACTACAAAGTTGCAGTGCCAACTGTGTCTTCACCTGAGTCACCAAACACAGGGCTTTGTTTGCTTTTCATGTCGCAGTATGGAACCTCTTCAGTATTGTGTCAGCTGTAACATTTATTCAAATGACGTTTTGAACCGAACGTGTCCTAATTGTAGACAAGGGTATCTACGTCATAAGACTGGTATGTTCCATGAGTCCTCGCAGTATCATGTCTTGCAGTGTTACCTTTGTACATCATGGTGCGACAGGGACCAGGCTCGTCACGATCTAGACGGTTACTCTACCGAAGAATTCATACCACTCTAGTTCTTTTTATCTTCTGTGACCTATTTCAACTGTAACACACTTACAGTGTTTACTTATAAATATACTCTTCCACCACTGCTGTGTTACTACACTAAACACTCCTCCTTATTATTGCTTACAACCGCGGCATTATCCCCACTACTATCCCCTCCTTCATTCTACTTATTTAAACCGCTGTAACTCGCTAAGACCATCACTTCTTCGGAAGGATTTCCCACTGTTACATGAACCTGTCCCGTGTATCTGTTGTGCTTACGCCTTTTAGGCAGACAACTCCTTGGAACACCACCCTACTCCAGTGTGTGTTTTGCAAACGTCTTCGCGAAAGCTGTACAGAAGAAACAGGTTTCTCTTGTCAGGAATGTCTTGACAACAGACCTCAGCTTTTGTGTGAGAGCTGCAAAGTATACCATTGTGATGTTGTAAACCATTTCTGTCGACCTTGTCGTCAGGGGGAAGGCTCATACCTCTGCGAAAAGTCTGGTATGGTTTACGAAATCGATGATACACATACACTTCTCTGTTTACTCTGCACTACAGCTCAGCAGAGACGTCAACTTTTTTGGTCTATTATGAGGCAATCATCCTCTTCTTAGCTCTCCTTATCAATACCTTCCCTTCCCTTTCCCTTTCCCTTCCTTTTCTTACATTCATGACCTTGACCCACTTTTTATTACAATATATCAATCATTGCATCATACTTATTTCAGGTTTTAGTGGTAATAAATCACCATCCTCACTCCTCTGTTTTAGAATCGGTTATCTTACCCTACTATCAATTTCTATACCGTTAAGCTCGTAGCGGATTTCATCAAACATAAACGCTACACAATTATTATTCAGTTTCATTCCATCGGTAAAGTTATTACCATCATCGACTAAGGTACCTTCGATGTAAATAAAACTTACACTTGGGAGTAAAATTAAATGTTGATGTTGAATACATATTCGAATTGTATCACTAACATTATATGTTTCTACAAAAGGCGAATATGTATGATAGCTCCATCTTGTTATTGTTTCATCGTAACGCGGTTTTTCGGAAATTTCTAGTAAATGATCACTCATTATGCAATGTAAATCCTAATGATTTTATAAACTGTTTATTCTCTTCTGTCAACGAAGTAGAACGAGGAGTCGTTGTACCAAATTTAGTTGTTGTTTGTTTCAGGTCGGACGTTGAACTACTACAGTTTTTCTTAATTGGGGATTGTTTATATTTATTAGAACGGTTATGTTGGTATATTAACATAATTAATAAAATAGAGAGAGAGAGAGAGATAATCTTGTTTCTCTAACACCGACACACTAATAATTAATGTTATTATTATACAAATGTTATATCTTATATATTATTTTTCTTCGCTATAGGTCTTAAATGTAGTCTGATTGTAATCTTTTCGTTCCGAAAATCAATTATATTTCCATCTTGATCAACTAATTTAATAACAATCGAAGAAATGCTGTTTGTGTTTATTACAGGTAAATAAATTATATTGTTGGGAACTTCATTTATTTTACAGCCTGGTAAGACATCAGTTGAAAATTCATGAATCGTATGAACAGGTGTATCATTCATAAATGATCCTGTTATTATATTACATTCTACACGAATATTGTTTACAAAATTTTCATTGATGCTTAAAGTGAATTAATTTTGTATATAAATGTCTTACCTTTGTATCATGCAAAGTTTTATTTCTATGATTAATGCGAAGCGTGAAATATATCTGTATTATATTATATAGTTACAAGCTGGGTTAAATGATTATATTATTTATTGGATCCTGATCTAGAATATGGCAATTCAATGTCTGAAATATTTTATTGAAATTAATTTGTCGGACCGCTTGAAGAATTAATTTAGCTATAATATTGACCATACATGGCTGTTAAAATCTGACATACTTTTGAAGACATTATCGGCCGTTTTGCAAACATATATTAGTAGTATATAGCGGGCTACTGTGACAGTGGATGGCCTGCCCATCCACATCTTACCACCCCGATGTCTTTCAAGGTCATTCCTCAGCAGAAGAAGTTATACCACGCCCCCTTGGCTTTCAATACCAGAAGGTTTTGGATAGAAGACCCTTTGGGTTGTCGTAAGAGTGGGCGGGAGGCCTGGTTGATTTTGAATTTCCCCCGTAAATTAATATCGGAATTTTCCACGTCGCCAGGATCTATTTCAATTTTCCGTGTAAATTTGGAATTTTACAGTTGCCTGCAATAGCAAATTAATATTAGTAGATATCGCTAGGATCTGTTTGAATTTGAATCTTCCGCGTAAATTTGGAACTTTACAGTTGTCTACAATAGCGTTTTTAAATTAAGGGGTGATGTTAGTAGATGTCGTTTTATGTTAATAATAAGTTAATAAATAACAATTTAGTTTTATTCAATTTATTTTATTCCAATTTTTATAAAAATAAATTAATTACTTAAAACAAATATTATACAAATATAAAATATTTATACAAAACATTTATTTGAGAGTACATAGTATTATACAATAAAGGAAAATAGATCACATTGGGGGAATATTCTCTTTATTATTGTGACATGAAAATAATGTAAAGCGTTTTCCGTATATCTGCATCATATCATTGTTTTTAAAATAATTGATTGAATTTAACCTATTTAATAAATGCATTAGACACGTATCTTCTTCTTCGCTTTTACTGTGGACAGTAAATTTAAATTCTTGTATCCCCATTTTAGATATACTTTTTTGTCTTCTTACAGAAAATATTTGGTTTACTACAGCTGCAGGTTCTTGTAAATTTCCATCAGTTATTGTTATTTTTAATAACATCTTAAACAATAATAGATTGTTTTTCTATATAAAATTTATAATATAGGTACATACGCTTTAACAAGTGTTTTAAAAATAACAATTATAGTGTGTACCTTTGCTAATACAAATATAAGATGTATTTATTTATATATTATTATTATTTATATCCCCATGGATACGTGTCAGTTGTTAATGTATTTATTTTTACTAAGACTTAGAGCTATTTTTTTCTGTTTGACCGTATAAACGTTATGCTTTTTTGAAATAATTAAATTTTTATTGACTTCCTTTACGTGATTATCAAATAAGCATGTAAAATAATCTTAAAAGGTATTTTTTTTAATTGCTGCTTTTGTTATTCCTTTAATTTTTTTGCTATACCTGTATTTTCATTTTCTTTGTTGGAATTAAAAAGCCTGATGGCGAACATTTTAGTTATAAGTCCAATAAATTCAGAAAAAATTCTACCATTGTTTTCATCTTTCATTAAACCAATTGCTTTTTTATTAACCAGAGGTATATTGTATTCATGATTTTGTGGGAAGTCTGATGTATCAAATGTATGAATATCAGTAGTAATGTTATGTATTTTCTAGACCATTTTGCCCAAATATGGTATTGTTTTTAGTCATAGGCGTGTTTTGTTTATGTTATTAGGCTTATGATTGGTTGAGGAGTGTGTGGGGGTTGTGTCTTGTTAATATTTATGGGCGTGTTTAGTGTATGTTGTTGTTTTTTGGTTGGTTTATGTAATAAAGAATGGAAACGTGTTTTGGTTTATAATGAAGGTGGGGATGTGGGTCTTGTGTTAGAAAATGGCGACGACGACGACGGAGGTATAGGTAGGGGAGCGGCGGGTATTGCCGTACGTGCAGGTAATCCCGTACAGGACAAATTGTCGATTACGCCATCTATTTTAGAAAAGTCAAAGAATAAAACAACGCCCCCTTAGATATCTAGTAGATGGCTGCAAGAATTAAAACTCTACCTATCAACAGAAACTTATCACATCAAAACAAAGTTTCTTGCTTGGCGTCGTATAAGACCGCTGTGACTTTGTAATTACTGCGAACAGTGATTGAATTCGTTTTCCAAAACAGTGCTGGCAGTGTACGAACAAATAGTGTTTGTGGTTCATTTTAGCCTGAAAGGTAAGTTGAAATACTACAAATAACATTGTAGTAATTTTTTTAACCTACATGGTAGATGCGGGTATTCCCGTACGCAAGTACGCCATTACCCTCCAGTGTACGGTATTATCCTCTTGTGTACGGTATTGTACCACTGTATTTTCATTAGCTATGAACATCTCATAAGGCATTGTTTTCTTGTTCCAGATGCCACATAAAAGGAAACGAACTACAGATAAATGTTCATGGGCAGAAGCATCCATGAAGTCTGCTTTGGAAGCTGTCGAAAATGGAGCTACGCAAAGAGAGTCTGCACGTCATTTTAACGTACCATTAAACACTTTACGCGATAGAATAAAAAAAGGTCATTATTATCCTGCAAGGATGGGAGCTCGAACAGTTTTTACAGAAGAACAGGAGAACGAAATTTGTCAACATTTGCTGCATTTGTCAAAAATGTTTTTTGGTTTAACCCCCATCCAGACTCAACAAGCTGTTTTCGAGTATGCTGAAAGGAACTCCATACCTAACAAATTTAATAAAGATAGGAAGATGGCTGGTAAAGACTGGATGTCTAGTTTTCTCAAAAGACACCCCAATCTCAGCTGTCGAAAACCTGAGGCTACATCAATTAACCGAATTACAGGTTTCAACAAGGGCGAAGTTGAGAGATTTTACGAAAGTTTAATTGCGTTGATGGAAAAGTACAAATTTGGATCAACTCACATATTTAACGTAGACGAGACTGGCATCACTACAGTCCACAAGCCTACAAAAATTATTGCTGGCAAAGGAGTTAAGCAAATCGGTATTGTGACAAGCTGGGAAAGGGGAAAGAACGTCACCGTTTGTTGTTGCATGAGTGCAAGTGGTAGTTTTACACCGCCTTTATTCATCTTTCCCCGTCTCAGAATGGCACCTCCTCTGGAAAGAAATGGTCCACCAGGGTCAGTCTACAAATGTACGAAGAATGGATGGATGACAGAGGATGTTTTCCACATGTGGCTTCAGCATTTCGTTAGTATTAATAAACCTACCAAAGAAGACCCAGTCCTATTAGTGCTGGATAACCATTGCTGCGACATATCTCTCAGAATTTACAACTTCTGCAGGGAGAACGGTGTCGTCTTATTGTCCTTACCTCCACATTCTTCACATCGTATGCAACCGCTTGACCTAACATTCTTCGGGCCACTTAAGAAATCTTATGATATAGAGTGTGATCTATTTATGAAGTTACACGCATATGAAAAAATAACAATGTATGACATCACGCAATTATTTACGAAAGCTTATATGAGAGTTGCTAATCCTTCTAAAGCAATTAAGGGATTCGAAGTCAGTGGAATATATCCAACTAACCGCAATGTATTCTCTGAAGAGGATTTTTATTCTTCATCGAATGAATGTGTTAGTTCTTCAATAATATGCTCATCACCAAGGAATACGTCAACTTGCGGATCGTCCCCTCAACCAAGCTGCTCAATTCCTCGACCAAGTTGCACATCATCTCAACCAAGCTGCTCAAAAGACCAACCTAATTCTTCAGCAGATCACTTAAAACCCACAGAAACGTCTTTTCATGAAATAACTCCACTTCCAAAGAAAGCCTCTTTTAAGAAAGGCCCCAAACAGAATCGCAAAAAGCAGCAATTCTCACATCGACGCCTTTAAAGGATCAGCTAGAAATGGCTGAGCTGAAAAAAAGAGAAAACGAAAGGAAGAAAATAGAAGCGACATCCAAGAATAAAATTGGAAAGTCTAAGTTGGTGAAACATAAAAGAAGAATCAAAACAGTTAAAAGAAGAATAGTAGAAACTTCAAGCGAGAGTGATGTTAGTGAATCTGACATTTGTAATGACGATGAACTGGACGATGCTGAAAATATTGAAGTCGATGAAATATGTATTATTTGCGGAGAATATGGTAAAGATGAAGAATGGTATCGTTGCGTTTCCTGTGGGCTCTGGGCCCATAAGTTATGCACTGGATATGATAGTCCTAAAGACTATATTTGCGACTACTGTCCTCATTTGCAGCACTGAAAATTTCTATTGACTACATTTTTTTTATTTTAAAGTTGCGGGATCTTTACTTTATTTTTTGTATGCTACTGAAGTCATTATTTATGTTTTTATAGCAAATATATTGCGTTTGTTACCTTTTTTATATCTAGTTCATACTTGTACGGTAATACCCGCAATAGAGGGTAATGCCGCACATGGAATGCTTAATATCAATTTATTTATTTCCACCGGATATCACTACAGTGAACCTTAGGCTACGCCCATGCCAAATTTTGAAGCTATATCGTCACAGGTGTATCTGTAATTAATTTTAATGCTTAGATGTACGCCATTACCCTCCGTTCCCCTAATAGGATGGATATTTGTATATTAACGAAGAAGGGGGCTTTATTTTTTGTAGAAGAAGGCTTTATTTTTTGTTGAACAACAAAATGGCGTTGATGATTTTAATTATGTCGAATGAATACTCTTATGGTTTTATATATTTATAAAAAAAAAAAAAGTTACACTTTAATAGTATATCTAATATCAGTTTTGTATTGGCTTACATAGTAAACAATTCTTTTTTGGTGGACAGGACCGTCGTTATGATATGGCGTCATGTTGTCATTGTTATAATGTTCAAAACATAGATATTCTTCTTTGAATTATTCATCGTTTCTTAAATACTCTGGTAGTTTATTCCATGCGTAGTAACGGTTTAAATAATTAATGTGATCTAACAAGTATTGTCTAGGTAAAACTTGAATTTCTTCGCTAGTTAAATTGTTTAGGAAATAATTGTGTTCTTTAAGTTTTTTGAGAACTTTGTTAATATTAAACATTTCACTTCTTATATCTTCCATGTTTACTTTGATACTAAATTAAATTTTGATGCACTTCTATAACACTGTTTTTTTATTTTTAAGTTCTTATCTGCTTTATGTTTACGTTCATACTGAATTAAATTAAACTTTGGCTGTAATTTTAATAATATTTTATTTAGTTCTATAAAATATAAATATCTAACTTATTAAATAATACAAAATATGAATAACTAACTTATTTATATATAAAATTATAACTTATTATTAACTTAATTATATAAAATTACAACTTGCAACCGGGAGGGCGTCCCACGGAAATGGAGGTTCAAATGTGTAATGATAAACTGGTTCTTCCTTTAATGCTACAATAGCTACTTCTTTGAAAACAAATCGATTCTCGCTACATTAAAAACCTTGTACGTCTAGTAAGAAAGTCATCGTGCTCACTGTTCAGTATCGGAAAAGAAAGTGAAATGTGGTTGTGGTTATTAGGTTTTATACTTCTTGAACCAAGTTTGTAGAGGGATTGTAACGTATCACACGATCATGAATGATTAAACAGTAAGCTGCTGTTTTATCTGGTACATTATGTTTAGTGTTAAATTCTAAACGAATATCGGTACTACCGGATTTCACAATTTCATTCTGATAAGAACAGTCTACTATTACAAGAGGAGCAATCGTTAGAAATTCTTTAGGATCGAATAAGGGTTCACTCACATTACCATAATACGATTGTTGAAAGTTAACATACATTTCATACAAAACAGCAAATCTGGAAACATCGAAATCTAAATTCAAATTATCGTACGGGTACATAGTGGATCCTAAGTGAACTTTGAAATTGGTGAGGTCGCAGTGATCGAAAGTACTCATATTTTTTTTAATATCATTTCCTTTATCGGTTTGAAATCCGAAAATAATAAAGCGAGGTTTTTCCAACTGTGATGTAGTTTTCACAGTCCAGTTGTGAGAATGTGATTGATTAAGTAAGGGATATTCATGCAGTTCCCAACTACGGAACGAAAGTTCCATATTTAAATTACGATCCACGTAACGTAATAATTTCAAACGTTCAGCATCAGCAACAGATACATGAGGAATTTTCCAAGATATCTGACTTAATTGTACAACTACCTCTTCAGCCGGTACTGCTGCGCAAAAGAGAGCATTATTATCAGTACTGCTGTGAACTAGAACTAATTCTTGTCGTATCTTTCGAAAGTCTTCACCAAATCCTAAAATCATACGAAGAGGAATACAAACGTTGATGTAACCGTTTGTATCAACCAGATTCCTAGTATGAAGGGCAACTCCTTGTACAGCGCCTAAAGCATTTTCATTTTCATTGTAAGACACATAACCCTTCATCGTTGTAGTCATACCAGGATTGCGGACTCGGTCAATAACTTTTCCACCCAATTCATATCGAATTTCATCAAACAGGTGTAGAACACCATTATTGATAAAGGTAGTAGCGGTAGGTACAGCTCCATCCTTTTTCAGCAAACGTCCTTCTACGTATACAAAACTATTGGAAGGTAAGGTGTATACATCTTCATTTTCTATCGGAATTCGTATGGTATCATTATTTTTAAAAGTTGAATTCGCGTATGGTTGATGGGTATGTTTATCAGCATTAACAATAGCGTTGTCGAAAACAGCTTTCTCGGTGACATTCAGCATTTCTACAACCATTTTAACGTTTCACCTTTTTCAACCGCAACCCCAAAGATTTAAGGAACTGTTTATTGGACGGTGTTAATCGTTGAAAGGGTGTAAGCGAAATAAGCGTCTGAGAGTGTGGTAATCGTTTTATAGTATTGTTCTTGTTCGAATATCGTTGGTTGCAACTATATCGTGTAACCATATTATACTTTTCGTAAATGAAGTCTTACTGTGACGCGTTCTCCCAACAACTACTCTAGAACAAGGACAAAGTACTGATTTGTGACGTCATTATCCGTAGGCATAGGAAAACAATGTAACAGTATGTGCTGTTGGTTCAATATCTTTAATTCTTTGACTTTTTAATCAACTTTTGAGTGCTAGGCAATAATTATTGAAATATTCAGAGATATTTAATAGACTTATTTCGCGTTTACAAAGTTATAACACATGAAAGAAAATTACAAATAGAAAACAATTTTCAAGAAACCTACTTTATCTTAGATATTTTAGTCTCGGTTTCTGTGTTAATATTATAATTATTAATAATTATATTCAGGTGAATATCGAAGTAAATTATTAAAAAAAGGGTAGTAAGTACGAGGATAAATATTAATCAAACTACTTTTCGATTTGCGTAGCCTCAGAGAGCAAAGTGAGAGTATCTCAAGAGAAAAAATCTTTGCAATTCATCATTGGATGACAAGTTGAATTACCTAGTCACTATAAATAATTACTTATTTCGAGACATTATTTTGATAATGTCTTTAACTTCCTTTTATGACCCTTGCCTAGTCTGTTGTTTTTCTTGCAACAGTAATTTTTTATTAAAGTATTGGTGATACAGCCAAGTAAAAGGTTTATAATTGTTTTTGCTGAATGTGTATTGCAGCCCTCAAAGTATGTTAAAAATTCTTGCTTAAGGATATAATTGAAATATGAGATCAGTCAAAAAGGATTTTTGGGAAAAGATGTTCAAGAATTTGTTTTCATGGTCACATAGTATTTTCTGAAATAGAATATATGAAACAACAACAATTTCAATTACAGGACCTCGAGGATATTTTAGTGCTCCTCTGCTTAAGCTAGTTATCAGATTAAAATGATCTTCAACAACAAGTTCCTTTTCGCATATTAAAGATGTTTTGCAATAAGTACATTTCAGTCTCTTTATAGCAATTTGATTGCAATATCCCGCCAAATAAGTAATTACAGGCATTTCTGATCTTATATTGTCAATATCAGAGTTTATAATGAAAACACTTTTCAGTATTTCATTAACTTCAGCAGAATACTCTTCAGCAGTATTCTGCTCATCGTATTCAGGTAATTCATAAAATTTTTAATATTCAGGTTTCCAAAGTGTCGCGAATTTAATGTTAATATTGACTGAATTCGTAGCCTTTTCTCCGATTCATATAGTTGACGGATTGAGATATGGTAATGTCCCCCCGCTAACTGTCTATACCTTCCGAAACGATTTTCTAAGGGATCAGTTTGTAATTTTCCCAATAAAATATAATTTAAGTTCAATTCTTCAAAACAATATGAAACAATTTCTAGAAAACCATAAATAGTATGAGATAAAGCTGTTTGAGTTTGGCGTGTTAATTTTTTACAAAATTTATCTAACTTCCAATTATCTAACCAAATCAGCATTTGCTTCTAAAATTCAAGTTTCGGATCGCTTAATATATTAGCTTTAACAATAGGTTCTTGAAAAATATCACGCAAACGCTTTCCTTGTAATGGTGTTTTCACGTTTATTATGTTCCACCACTTTAGAATAATTTTTAAAAAATCTGCTGTATCTTGAGCATTGGGGATATCTTTATCAAAATTTTGTAAGCCTTCAACAACAAAAGGGTTAAAAACTTTTAGTGCTAGTTTTACGTTCTGTCTTTCAAAGCTAGAAGGATGGAGAGCTTTTAAATTCAAAGAGAAGCCATATTTTAGTAACTTGTCTTGTTCTAAGTCATGCAGTTTTTTAAGAGCTGAGAAACATGCACATTTTTCTTCGCCGGTAATAAAGTCAGGATATGTAAACATCTGATCAGGTTTTGAGTTTAGCCAGTTCGTGAAAATACATTTTAAGAGATGAACGGAATCAAAGAGATAAAATAAAGGTCTTCTTGAATCGACTGGGTGTGGGTAAACTATACTCAGTTCGTTTTTTGGAGAAAAATTGGAAACGGCCTTTCCATTAATTGAATTGTTATCACTGAGTATACAAAAAACGTTATATCCAATGTCCTCTAAACGAGTTATTATTGTTTTGAGGAAAGCAAAAAGTAATTGATGATTAATTTTGGATACAGGGGCAATGTGAACTACTTCTTTAAAATCGGAAGAAATACTTGTAACCATAAATGTATATGCAGATGTTGCCAAGGATTCGTTATTGACTGAAGCCCCCACCACATTCCCCCCTTTATAGTCTAAATAAGGGTCAATATGAATTTCATCCATTAGGAGAGAAACATATTTGTCTTGATCCTTTAAGTATTTAAAAACATTTTGTGCATAAGTTAAAAAAAAAATTTTCTCATCAACATGAGGATCGGTTAAAACATTGTTACATATACCCTTGATGGTTTCAGGATGGGGTACAATTATTGGCCAATGACTTCTTAAATACCTGTAAGCATGGGGAGTAACCGTATACGCAATCGAACAAAAAACCATCATTGCAGGCGTATATCTGTATCGTTCTTTTGGCAAAGTTCTTAAATTTAATTGCTGAGATATAAATTGTAATCCTTGTGCTAAATTATCATCAACAACATTTAAGCTTTTAAGCAAATTTGAAACAAATTTCAAAATCTGATTTATTTTTGCAAGATCTGTGTTGTTGTTATTATTGTCACATTCGGGATTTTGGTCAAGATCGGTATTATGCTTAGTCGAGTTTTCAGTGCTGTCTTTTGCCGAGTCTAAAGGTACAACATTGATTGTGCAATCAATACTATCAAGCAAATTTCGTAACTCATCCAAACTACTTGAAAAAAATGGCGTTATTTGTTTATCAACTTGTACACTTACTGGTTGTCCATATAAAAATGTTAGTATTTCTAGGTTAGTGTTTATTTTAATAGCCCATGTTATTGAAGGCCCTGGAACATGTTCAATCCTAAAGAGAGTTTTGGAAGTTTCCTCGTTAATGGCAAACCACCCTTCCCTTAAACTAAACGTTTTAAACAAATTATTAAATGATTCAAAATTGTCATAAGTTGTAAGTTCTTTATGCGATATCATTTCACGTTTGCTTTCTTCAATACCTTTTTTAAATCGAATTTCGTCTAGTTCTTTAAGCTTTTCTTGTCTACTTTTTCGACGTCTTAAAGTTTTTGAGAGATATTTTGGATAGTTAGGAAATTGGCTTGGTACGCTCTGTTCTTTTAATCTTGGGGTACTCAAACGAACGGAAACGATCTCACCCGTTTTGGAATCCTGTTGGGATATCTGCCAGATAAAATCGTCTTTCGTAAAATGACGCTCGCACACTCGACTACTGTTCTTGGGGATAAAGTTTTTCCGGTGAATCGCGTTTTGCCATTTTAACCGGCATTCTTCACTTTTCGGGAAACGGAATACTCGCACAGTTGGACCGGTTGGATAATTACCGTTACAGTCGGGCACACAACACCTGTACGGAATTTTGAAACAATGCAATACACAATTGGAACTCTATTTTTTTAACTAACTACGAAAAATTCATATAAATATGCGGGTTAATTTACACAAAGTCGCGTTAACAGGTTACCACAAACTAAACTGCAACAGCTGATACGACGCAACGGTGCCAGATTTAGTTTAATAATTCTTCGTATGACATACCTCTTGCAGGAATTACTATATTACTTATAAACACTACACAAACGTTTGTATCAATTAATTGGCAATTCAAGTCGAACCAAATTAGATATAATTGTTGTAATACGGCAACGTCGCCTCACAAGGTCCGTCCCAAAGCAAATCATAGCGGGGATGACTACAGTTGCTGACGTCACTACAGAATTTTGCTTCAGTACTTTGTCCTTGTTCTAGAGTAGTTGTTGGTTCTCCACGGAAATTAACAAGATTACCGTCTTGATCAACTATTTTAAGGGAAATGTAATCGATGACACGTGTGTTGATAGATAAATATATCAGATTTGTAGGATTCTCTACAATTTTAAATCCGGGAGGTACATTAGGAAAGAATTGATGTAGTACATGTCCATCTTGTCCTTTAGTACCATCATTGGTATGTATGTAGGAGTTAGATACAAGGTTACACATTTTCGAAATTGCGTTTACCTTGAAAACGTCAGCTACATGGTCAGACTCCTCTTCAATCGATGGTAGAAGCTTATTATTAAAACCTAATATTTTTGCTGGAGAATCTGTTGGAGTGAAATCAACTTTTCTGGTACTCTTTACATGACTTTTTAATGTAGTATTGTCTCCAGACAGGTGAATACTGTCATCAGTCCCTTTCAATTTCTCCTGAAGCAAATTATTAATATCATCGATTTAATAGGATCCTTCTGGAAGAACCATGGCTGGTTTGTTAGAACCTTCAAAGTAGAATTTGTTGTTGTTTTCATCAATATTTGGAATACTGTTATAGGCTTCAAAATTTAATAAAGCTATTTGATATTCTTCATCATTGTTTAAAACAATCGGTGGACTTATTATCATTTGTAGCTCTGACTTCGTATAAGTCAAGGCGAATGTGTAAGACATGTTTTCGGTTTAACGTTCTGTTTAATACAGAGAAGTAACTGTGATGATTTGATTTAAAAACGGATTTGCATAATTTGTTGTAGGAATTGGAGAACTAAATGACCACAGTTAAAATCGGTGGGGTTCTGAACACGATCGTAGTTGTAAGTAACAGCGCAAGGACCAGCAGATTGTAAATAATGAACCAATTCTTTCGGTGGACGGAGATCACCAAAACTATCAAAGTATATAGCTTTGTTGTTTCGTTTTACGTAAGCTGTCCAATGTGTACCAGTTCCTATATCTAAATTAACGATTCCACTTTCACACCTGTGAACTTTTCTTGGTAATTCGTTACGCATGAAGATTCCACGAAAGTATGGAATTTGTAAATAGCGAATGTAATTATATAAATCTAAATCTGTTAGACGACGATTAGTTAACTTCATGAAAAATTTCACGTTTTTTTTTGTTGAAAGGGTTTAAGGTATAAACCTAAACCTGTACGGGAAGGTTGAATCGAAATATTTTTTCCAAGAGCAATAGCTTCCATCGAATTGTTATGACGTTTAGCTTCTTGTAGTTGTTGCTGCGCTGATTTAGCGTCTTGCAAAGCTTTAGCTATCCCAGCAGCACCACCAGAGAGAGCCCCAAGGGCTGATAATCCTGCGAAAATCGGAATTAACGGTAGAAAACCACCAGTCTTCGGAATTGGAATGATTCTAGGATATTTAGATCTCTTTCCAAACCTTCTAATATGATTTAAGGCAATTTTAGCAGCATCTAACAGCTGCATAGGCTTCTTTTTCTTAAGAGCAAGTTTCGCAGTTGTTACTAGTTTATGAAACGGTACAAGTCCTCCTTTTCTTGTTCGTTTTCTTTTATTTATTTTCACCAACGGAATCGAACCACCTTTTTTTCGATGACGTAGTCGTCGTCGTCGTTTGTGTCCCATTCCAAGTTTCTCCTTAGCCTTCATCGCTGAAGCAACTGTGAGAGCTGCCAAGTTCACCTATCGATGCGTCTTACGACTTTAGTCTTCGTAAAGATTGTTGTGCTAAAACCTTGTCTGCCATTTGACGTTGCGAAATGTTTGGTGAAATTGTGTATACAATATCGTGTACTTTACAATAGTCGTCGAGAGGATCTATACCAATATCACCTCGCGCTAATCGTTTGTTCAATCGTGTCCCTGGACCACAAAAGTTATAGCCTCGGAGATGTAATTCGAAAGGTAGTCTATCTATAAGACTATTCAGAACGGTGTGTTTCATATAACAGGTTTAGTGTGAGTGCTTTCACTATTGTGCACTGGCACACACACAACTGGCTATATAAGCAACGTAAACTCTAAATTTATATATCCGTAACACATCGAAATCGTTTAATAATGAATAAACATGCGGATAGTACAACATCCATCTGCTTTACCGCTAACCAATCGCGACTTCAACATCCCTACGAAAATAAATCGTCATGGTCCTTTACTACCATCCACAATAAGATGCATTGTCGCTGGACCTTCAAACTGTGGGATAACAAATGTGATTATAGGACTATTGGAGCAACGAAACGGTTTACGGTTTGAAAACGTGTATGTTTATTCAAAGTCGTTATATCAAGCAAAATATAAGTATTTAGCTGAATTATTGCAACCAATTGCTGGAATTGGTTATTTTCTCTATAGAGATTCTGATGAAGTAATTGGTCCATCAGAGGCGAGACGACCTAATTCTGTATTCATCTTTGATGATGTTGCGAATGATAATCAGAATAAGATAAGGGAATACTTTAGTATGGGAAGACATAACTCAATCGATACTTTTTATTTAAACCAAACATATGCTCAAATCCCTAAACATTTAATTAGAGATAACGCTCACTTAATAATACTGTTTAAACAAGACGAATTAAATCTTAAACACGTTTTCTCTGATCATGTCACTGTAGACATGACTTTTGACCAATTTAAAAGTATTATGTGGAGAATGTTGGAAAGAGAAATTCGAATTTCTAGTGATTAACAAGGATTGTAGTATAAATGAAGGGAGATATCGTATAGGATTCGATGAATATGTAGTAATGTAATTAATAGAAATGAAATCAGTTGTTAAAAGACGACTATAACAACAGCATGGATGTGAAAGCAAAGAAAGAACTGATCAAAGTTAGGAAAGCAGTAAAGAGGAAATTGCAAATGTTAAAGGAATCGATGGTGGGACAGAATCTGCTATTGCAACAAGCGTACCAACCAATTACAAAATCGCTTCTTCACTTGAAATCCGAGCTGGGCGAAGAGATCAAAAAGGAATTAAAACCAGTCATTACTAATGGGTTGAAAAGTGACGTTCCAGCATCATCAACTCCAATAAAAATTAGAAAACTTGATCCTTCGAATGCTCCAGGCACAATACTTCAAGGTCCTCCTTCCTTTTTAAGGGAAGAAAGTGTATTTGAGGTTAATCCATCAACGGATGAGAGTGTGTTCGAACAAGCAAAAAAAGAATACTTAGATTATGTTAATAGCTCTCGATTTGGAGAATATTTGGAGGAATTCCATCCTCTACCTCGAGATTATGTAGAAGGAATTATCAAAGAGTATGACAGTAGTATATATAACACTGACATTGTGAATCCCCATTTTGACAAAGTTCGATTCGAATGGGACACAAATAAATATTTTATAGGTGATTCCGAACCAGATTTTGATGGACCAGAGGTTGTAATCGATGGAAAATTTAAATACACAGGTACTGTGGGATTATATGAGCAACTGTTTAAATTAGGTTCTGAATATCCAACATCAATTAAAGAACGGAGAGACTATGCGGATATATTAAAACGTTCGGGAGCAGTCTACAATTTAAGGCAGCAAACAACGAAGCCTTCTAAAGGTGGAGGCTTGTCGTTGTTGACTTACAACGAAAAGCCGATAGAATACAAATATTTTGATGACGCCAATGAATTGTGTGATCGTTTAAAGTTATTGGTTGCTTCTCAACAAGCAGGCAACACAAATCATGAAAACGAAATGCAATCAATTTTAGAAGAGTTGCGTGAGTGCAATATAATCGAATAAACAAATTGTTAGAATGGTTAGTTAGACAATGACGGTTGATAAGTTCGGAGGTGGGTTAGACAAAAAACGATCATATTCGCGAGCATTTAGCAATGCTCACGATTTTAATCATAACCGCTTAACTAGAATCGGGGATCCTCAGCAGGAGCATGACGCTGTTAATATGCGATTTTTAGAAAACAAAATTAAAGTTCTTTTATTACAAGATGATGAGGTGGATATTAGAAAGGCGTTCGATAAAGTGTTATATTTTTTTGATGTGGCTAATAAACGTATTATACATTTGAATGAGCCTAAAGGAAACTGCTGTTAGTGAAGGTGATAGAAAGCTGAACGATTTAAGAAAAGAATTCACAACAACTCTCTAAAGTTGGTATAAAGTTGACGAGTAGTTTTAACAATACTATAGAGATCATGATGAAAAATTTGCAAAGAGAAATGGAGAACTTGAACAATGAAAGGGATAAGCATATAACAAACTGGGTGAATGATTTAATAGAAAAGAATAGTGGTATAATCATGAACTCTCTTTCAACAAAAATAAAACTAGAGTGTAAGGATGTAGAAATGTTTGCTAGAAAAGGTGATGAAGAATTGTCGAAAAACCTGAAGACTGAGATTGAGTAAGACATGAAAAGAGATATAGATACGATTATTGAATTTATCAAGACCTTCATTCAAGATGACTGTAAAAAAGTTAAGGATTTTGTAGGTAAAGAACTTCAAGGAACCAATAAAAAGAAAGAAGATCTCAAAAAGGAATTAGTGGTAATTAAAGTAAGGTTAAATACTTTAGAGCAAAGAGCAGTAGGTGGTGCAAAATCGAGCAGTTCTAAATCAAAAACCGTAGTTCACGATTAAAAAAATGAATGTGAAAGAAGATGTTGTAAAAGAACTACATAAACCCGCTAGGGTAAATTTCACACGTCGTAAGGTAGTTGTTAAAGGATTGGAAGATCTTCATCAAGCCGATTTAGTTGAAATGATTCCGTATGCAAGAGAAAATAAAGGTTTCCGATATATTTTAGTTGTAATAGATATTTTCTCAAAATTCGTATGGGCTCAAGCGGTAAAACGCAAAACAGGTGAAAATGTTGGAAGAGCTTTACAGTTAATTCTCAAAAGAAGTCAACGTATTCCTAAGAATATGCAAACTGACTTGGGAAAAGAATTTTATAACGAACAAGTGAGAAAAGTGATACAGAAATATAAAATTACCCATTACTCAACGTATAGCACGAAGAAGGCGTCAGTTGTGGAACGAGTAAATAGAACGTTAAAATTAAAAATGTGGCAACGCTTTAGTTTACAAGGATCCTACAAATGGTTAAATATATTACAAGATATAGTAAATGAATACAACAATAAGGTTCACAGAACTATCGGAATGAAACCAAACAAAGTCACTAGACGAAACGAATAAACACTTTTGAAAAGTGTTTACAACAACCCAAAAAAGATGGATTTACGAAAACTTCTGTTTAAAGTGGAAGATCGGGTGCGAATAAGTAAATATCGTGAATTGTTTAGGAAAGGTTATACACCGAATTGGTCCAACGAACTATTTACAATAAGCCGTATAAAATTATCCGATCCAATTATGTATTACTTAAAAGATGATAATGGGGAAGACATAAAAGGAGGATTTTATGGTATGGAATTACAGAAAGCTACTCATCCAGACGTGTTTTTGGTGGAGCGGGTCCTACGACGTAGAGGTGATATGGTTTACGTGATATGGTTAGGGCTTGACGCATCTCATAACAGTTGGATCCATAAAAAAAACGTTTTGTGAGATGTAGTCATTTGTATTCATAAATGGTAACATGTTTACAATTTTGTGTACCCCCTCCCCCAAAAATTATAATTATAACTAAGTTTAAACGTGGCGAGTGTAGTCAGTTGTAATCGTTAGTCATTGCATTGAAAGTAAAAGACGTAGTAGTAATGGTTGAAAGTTATGTAATTGAAGTGAAATTTTTCAAAGACGGTTTCTTATCTGAGAGAAAACATTTGATTGCATCAGAGTTAGATAACGTGGTGCAAGAGTTTGAGTTGAAAGGCGGATACGATAAACTTGTAATAACAGGCTATTTAGTAAACGAGGAGAGCGATTCAGACGATATAGAAATCGAATTTTCATAAAAATGGATTCCTTATCCTACGAGTTGTATCAAGCAGAAAGACAAGTCCTCATTACGAATTTGCGAAGAGCAATACTATCTATTGATTTAGAAAGAGTAAAAGTGGTGTGTTCGAAGTTTGGAGTTGAAGCACCAAAAGAAGTATTCAAATGGTTAACATTACCACAAGATACATCGTTTGATATTTTGTATTTCATATTGGAAAGAAAACAACTGTGTGATACCTTCGTTAACGATTTTTTAAAAGCTTGTGGTGAAAAAGTGGAGATAACTGTTGATGATGTACAAGGGATTTTTAATGAAACAAATTATAATTATACACGAAATAATATATGTTTTCTAAAGGAAATGTTAACAAACGGATCAGTTCTAGTCAGGAACAAAAAATTCTATATCATTAATATAAAGAACGCGTATACACCATGATTGAAGTGTGTAGATGATTTAGTAATGGATGTAGTATACTATGCACAACCGAAATATTTGGAAAAGTTTATTAAGTTAATCAACTTGTTGAAGCTTCCATATACTTTAAGTCCAACCATTAACAGTCGTCATCAGACAGTGTTGCGATGGATAGAAGAAAACATTTTGCGAGAAGGAACGGAAAAGGCTCCAGGCTGGCGAAATGGTCCTGACTCAGGCAAATGGCCATCCACTAATATTGATGATTATAAAAAAGTTTATTCATTGTTACTGTTATTAACATCATAAATTGTAACTGCAAAAACATTTAACGTTTTCTTTATATGTTTAGGAAAAAACATAACAAAACAACAAACCTGTGTTATAACGTTTATTTATTTACATAGAGAAGTGTATACAATCAATAATAAAGTTTTAAAATAAGTATAACATTGGAGCATTATTCACATATAGATACAAGTGTTTATTACATAAGTTGTTCGTAAATAGTATCAATAGATTCTTGTGGAAGTGAAGAAGCCTCGAAAAGTTTTTGAATAAAATATTCTCCAACCGTTAAATTGTTTTTATGAGGCAGATTAAAATTTTGAACTAATTGATCGATGTGACTGTTTAACTTTGAAAAGGAATTTTCCGAGTTTTTTATATTATAATGTCCCCAAGGAAGCGTATTAGTTGTTTTGGGAATTAAGAAACGTTTATCATCTTTAGGGCAGAGAGCTACTTAAGTTTTCATTTGGGTGTACATAGTATGGAGGTCAGAAACAAAAACATTCATACATTTTATAATGGTGGAATTTTCCCTAATAACGCGAAGATAATCATCAACTCCCAGATGTAGTTTAATAACGTTTTTCTTAACACCTTTAGCTTTCTTAACAATTTGGTCAACCGCTTCAACACAATACGCTTTAGCTCCGGTTCCGTAGAATGCTTTAATAGGATTATTCGGAAACTCATCTTTGAATTTACCGATAACGGATTTGGTAATGGGAATATTGAAACTATTATCGCGAGGATAATTGGAAGTATCAGAGTAATTAATATTTACAACAATATCGCGGTAAAAGTTGTCAGTGAACACTTTAAAAATAAAAGAATCTGTATCCGTATACATCAAAGAAATATTTTGGGGATATTTTAGTTTCAGAAGGCTGTATTAGAAGTCATACATAACAACTTTTGATAAATCCAAAATGGTAAAACCAATATAGAGAGGTTTGTCGTAAACAATACGTAATTTGTTCATCTGAATAGCTACAAAGTTGGGAGTGAAAATCTTAAAATTTTTGAAATAAGGTTTAGCTATTAACGTCTTAGCACCAAGGAAGCGACCCGAATTTTGCCAATGAGTTACTAATTTCACATCGACTCGTTCATCAACGTTCTCCATCGTCTTTCCGAAAGCACTGTTATTCATTAATTTGAAGAAAGATTTCCCAAATTTATTTTCAGACAAATTACGTTTCCGAGTATTTAAATCGATGAAAGGTTTGAGCCAGGCTGATTGTTTAAACTCAATAACTCTATGAATTTTGAGTAGTTTTAGTCCATTGTAAAGGGCTTGTTTCAGCGTTAGATAATGAACAATATATTTTGTTTTATAAATATAAACGTAAAGAAAAACTGCTTTTAAATGTTTCCTTGTATATTATTAATACTCTACAATTGTTTCGGGTGTTTAGCCCTTTCTCAAGAGTAATTGCCTTACTGAATTCGAAATAGTACACAGGTTCCATATAAATACAAAATTAGTGTGTGTTAGTATGTGTGTGTGTGTGTTTGAAAGATAAATACAAGTGCAGTGTCAACGTGTGTTTGTCTTAACAGTATTGCTTATACCTAAATACTTATCTATTACAATCGTTTCTTTAAAGTCTAGCTGGTCATTAGTTATAAGGTTGTTTTGTTCTAATAAAGCTTTTTTGATTTCTAATTGTTCGAGTAAAGTTAGTCTTTTTCCTTTACTGTCATTATGTAATAGTTTTATTTCATCGACATTGTGGTTGTTAACAATGCAATGCGTACTCATGCCTGTACAATGTCTTTTTTCTTTAATGCTTTTTTCATGCTCTTTTTTCCTGATTTCTAAATTCCTCCCTGTCTGTCCAATATAAAAAGCTTCACATTTATTACAATTTAGCTTATAGATACCGTTCTTTTTTGAATTACAAAGTTTTTGTTTGTTATTTACTAATAAACAAGTGTAACCTAGGAAAATTATTAGAGGCTCCCTCGGCATCCTCGACGACCGCCGGCGCCTATTTGGCACAAAATCTTCATCTCCAGATGGAGATCTCTGCCGGCGGCGGTTTAATCCTGACGGACCTGGTGTAGGAGATGGTGGGTGCGGGGGTGACGCTTGTGTTAGCCTGTAAACATGCAAGCAAATAGGCAAATGCAAAAAAAGAAATCTAATGTAGTAACTGAAGCATTGAAACTTAATGAGGTAAAGAAAGTTAAGGTTTTCTAAATTAGCTAAACTACTCACCCTGTGAGGTCTATCATTAAAATAGACTCTTCCTGCTGTTGTTGTTGTTGTTGCTCCTGCTGCTCCTGCTGCTGCTGCTGCTGCTGCTGCTGCTGCTGCTGCTGCGGTTCTTGTGATTCCTCAGCCCTACACAGAAAACTTCACTTTTAAAATTCTCTGAAATATATGCAAATTATTTTTGAAAACTTACTGAAACCATGGCCCGCGCACCACCGACCTTTCAGGGGTGTTTTGCACACCCCTCCGTTTCAATAACTCTACGACACTTAAAACCGCAGCGCATTGCAACAGCGTGATATACTCCAGGACAGGCATCTTGAAACTAAATGTTTTGCAAGCAATACATCAAACATGTAACCTATCTCTTTCTCCTCGATTCTCAAACGCCAAATCAGACCTCCAGAGGCATGAAAAAGTGGGGGTTTGACCTCTCTGTGACCTCAAAATTAACAAATTTTAGTCAATTTTGGTGGAGGCGCCGGACACTTTTGAGTAACCCACATTTTAGCTGAAAGTAATTTGACGCCTATTGTTATCGCTTATCGAATGACACAGTAAAACAAATAAAAAGGGGGGTGTGAGCAAAAATGAACAGAACTTACCTAACCTAACCTAACCTAACAGAGTGAGCTGCAATTGGGAATTTGGTTTCGTGGTTGGTGACCTGAAAATGGAAATTTGGGATTTGCGGATAGGGGGGAAGGAATGCTGAAGGGGGGAGGGGGGATAATTACCGAAAGCGGCAGGTGTAAAGATCAAGTTAAGGTTATGAGTCCATTAACCTTCTAATTGAATTCAAGCGAGAATGCGGGGAAAGGGGAATAGGGGAGTGAGGCTGAGTGTAATTGAGAGGGGATGCACTACTTTTGTATATATATGTTAACGCAGCTACCAGTGTCAATACGTTCGTTTCTACGTCTCGCAAACTAGATATTCGTATCTACGTTTCGCAAGTTTTATATATTTATTATATACAATGAGTAGTGAGCAGTTGTACCCGTCAATCCACTTCAAAGGGTTGTATACCCCTATCGCGGCGTGCATAATTCAGTTAAGATTAGAATTAGAGGACATGATACTTAATTATGAAACACAAACGGTAGGTATTTTGGACATTATGACCGGTATAACTATTATTTTCAATAAAAATGTGCCTATAGAGTGTTTACACTATTTAAAATGCCAGTTTATCATGACTGGTATGTTTGAAGCCGACGATATAACCGTGGAAATGGTCGATTCATCCCACTTAGACAATTAAAATTTTTAATTCATCCCGGTTATGAATAAATAAATTTCAACCCAAATTCATTTTTGCTCAACCTTTGTTCGATGATTTAATTTTTAAAGTTTAAACTGTAACTTCGTTTCATTTTTTTGTATTAATTTCTCTAATTTGTAATAAATTCTGTGCTAGTGCGTACTAAAAATTTTTCATGCATCCCGGTTATAAAGACAAATACAAAAATTTCAGTCTTAATTCATTTTTGCTCAACCTTCGTTCGATGATTTAAAGTTTAAACGGTAACTGTTTCATTTTTTGGTATCAATTCTTCTAATTTGTAATAAATTCTGTGCTAGTGCGTCATTTTGAACTCGTTTTAAGTGCACACAGTGCAACTTTTACCCATTTACTTAGCAGTAACTGAACTGTTTGTTATCATGGTTTACCAGTGTAATCAGTGTCAGAAGAGTTTCACTAGGATGGATAATCTTCGAAGACATCAAAAGAAATCCTGCAGACTTTCCAATGGTGCTAACGCGGTTAGTGAGCCTAGTAGAAAAATACGTAAAGTAGACAGTGCGACCTTTACAAGTGATGCGCAAGCAAGTACGTCGGACGCTAGCTTTTGTAAGGAGTGTAATGTTTTTGTGCCAAAGCATGCCCAGCAGGGACATTCCCGATCTCTGCAGCATAAAAGTAAATGCGCTGTCAACGTATGTGATGGGGTTCAAACTATAAGGTCAGCATTTCGACAAAAAGTATCGACGTTTAGAATATGGCCGAAGCAAAATTACATCGACTATGATGATTTCTTTATGGAGATTAAAGAAAAAGTTTTCAACCTTCTAAATAGTCAAATTCAAACACTTAAAAGTGCTAAAATTTGCATGGAGCTGTTTGCTCTTTTTATTCATGGTCGAACTGAAGAAATTGATTTAAAATCGTTTAATAGTCCAAATGCTGCTCTGTCTGAGTCATCCGATCTCTTGGCCGACTACGAGAATTTCACCGATATTTTGAAAACCAAAGCAGCGGAATTCCTAGAGAGAGATTCCGGTAAGGTTATATAATATTATATTATATTATATGAAATACCTCGAATCATATACGCATATTTTTTTAAGCTAAAAATAGCAAAAAATTATTTTTTTTATTAAATACCTAAATATTGACTATAATTTATCTTGCAGGATGGGCTCTTGTAAGTATTGAGTTTCTCGAAATAAACTGCGGGAAGTTCAATCCTATGCGGGCAAACTCCTTCATCCCATCACCTAAATTTATCGCATTGAAGAAAGCAATCGTCAATATAAAGAACAACGATGACCACTGCTTTGCGTGGTCCGTAGTTTCCGCTCTCTACCCGCCTTCAGGAAACCCTGCTAGAACATCATCTTATCCCCATTATTCAACAGTGCTTCAACTACAAGGTATCGATTTTCCTGTGAAACTTAAACAAATTTCTTTATTTGAAGGACTTAATAACGTTTCTGTGAACGTATACGGGTTGGAAAATTCTTTTTCTAACGGTAAATATTCAACAGAAATTGTTGGACCTTTGTATTATACAAAAAATAGGAAACAGGTACATATTAATTTATTAATCATAAGCGATCTTACTGGTAATCAGCATTACACCTGGATAAAAAATTTCTCCCGTTTGATTTCATCCCAGATTAATAAAACCGATCATAAAAAATATTTTTGTGACGGATGTATTCAATATTTTTCAAACTGTTCAAGACTTTTAGAACATCAAGCTAGAGATTGTAATCATATTGTAACAGCCACCCCTTCGGTAAATTTAAAAACAGATGTTAATGGTAGTTTAGTTCCTGGAAATATTTTAAAATTCGAAAATTTTTCAAAACAAATCGATTTACCGTTTGTTATTTATGCAGACTTTGAATGTATTTTGAAACCAATTGCAACATGTCTTCCCGAGAGCCGAGATAAGCCTTTCACTGTTGATACCCGTTATCATACACCCTATTCTTTCGGTTATTACTTGAAATGCAGCTTTGATGATTCCTTATCGAAATTAAATATTTACAGAGGTGAAAATTGTGTACAGAAATTTGTAAACGATTTGGAAGTGTTAGCCATGGATATATACCATCATTATTTAAAGTTAACTATCCCCATCGAACAACTAAGTGAAGAGCAAGAAATTCAGTTCCAAAATTGCAGGCAATGTCATATATGTTGTAAGGAAATTTCGGAAAATGAAGAGAAAGTGAAAGATCATTGCCATTTAACAGGTCATTTAAGAGGCGCTGCCCATTCTATTTGTAATTTAAATTATCAGCTTCCGAATTTTATACCAGTAATTTTTCACAATCTTAGTGGATATGATGCTCATGTTTTCTTTAAGACGCTTTGTACATTAGGAAGTAAAATAGATGTGATAGCATTAAATAAAGAAAAGTACATCACTTTTTCTAAAAGCATACATGTTGAAAACAAAACTGAAAACGGTAAAATAAAAAAAAATTTCTTAAAATTGCGATTTATTGATTCTTTTAGATTTTTGGAGTGCTCTTTAGAATCATTAGCATCAAAACTGAGTGACACTGATCTGATATCTGTAAGACGATTTTTTCCAAAACAAGATGAATTTCAATTGATGAGAAGAAAAGGGGTATTTCCTTATTCTTACTTGGATTCGTTTGATAAATTATTAGATACAAAACTCCCAAATAAAGAAATGTTTTTTGATGATTTAACAAAAACTGATATCAATTCAACACAATACAAGCATGCGCAAACGGTATGGGAGAAATTTAAATCTCAAACATTGGGGGAATATTCAGATCTATATTTGAAAACAGATGTACTATTACTAGCAGATATTTTTGAAAATTTTCGCAAAATTTGTTATAAAACCTACAAGCTTGACCCCTGTCAATATATAACAGCGCCATCTTTATCATGGGATAGTTTTTTACGTTACACAAATGCGCAACTTGAGCTTCTTACCGATATTTCAATGCTTCATTATTTTAAAAAAGGGATACGGGGTGGTATATGCCAATGTATAGAAAGAAAGCATATTGCTAATAATAAATACTTATCTGATTATAATCCCAATGAAAGATCGTCCTTTATAATGTATTTTGACGCTACAAATTTGTACGGGTATGCTATGAGTAAGAAACTTCCAATTTCTGAATTCGAGTGGCTTACAGAATCCGAAATAGACGTATTTAATTTAGATAATGTAGGAACGGATTCACCTTTTGGCTATGTTTTAGAAGTTGATATTCATTACCCGAATTCATTACACGAGTTTCATTCTGATTTTCCATTCTTTCCTGAAAATATTATACCTCCTAACAGCAAAACCAAACAAACCAAACTAATTACAACCTTAAATCATAAAGAAAAGTATGTAAGCCACTATCTTAATTTGAAACAAGGTATGAGGCATGGTTTAAAAATCACTAAAATTCACCGGGTGCTTAAATTTAAACAAGAGGCTTTCATGAAGCCTTATATTCAGCTAAATACTGAAATGAGAAATAAATCATCACCAAAATCGGATAAAGATTTCTTCAAAAAAATGGTTAATTCAATTTTTGGGAAAACCCTGGAAAATGTTGACAAAAGAAGCGATATACGAATTTCTACGCGGTGGGAAAATGCTGGTAAAAGTTTGGGAGCTGAAATGTTAATCGCGAAACCGAATTTCAAAAGCTGTAGTATTTTCTCAGAAAATTGTGTTGCAATTCAAATGGAAAAAGTTAAAGTTGTTTATAATAAGCCGATTTATCTCGGTTTCTCTATTTTAGAATTATCAAAAACTGTTCTATACGGGTTTTATTATGATTTTCTCAAAAGAGAATACAAAGATGATGTATCTCTTTTATACATGGACACTGATTCTTTAGTTTTAAAAATTTACCATGATGATTTCTATACTGAAATTAAAAAACACCTGCAAAAATTTGATACTTCCAATTATCCGGAAAATAATATTTACGACATTCCTAAAACTGAATCAGTTGTTGGTAAAATGAAAGATGAATTTGCCGACGTTCCTATTAAAAGCTTTTATGGTACTGGCGCGAAAGCATATTGTGTTAAATTGGACGATTCAACAATTATAAAAAAAGCAAAAGGTGTGACACGTTCCGTGATTCAAAATCGGCTGGATGAAAAACACTATGTTTCCGTTGTAAATGAGGAAAACCAGATAATGGAGCAAATGTCAGTTTTTACTTCTCGATTGCATCATATGTTTAGCCAATTAAAATATAAGGTAGCTTTAAGTCCTAACGACGATAAACGTTTCATAATTCCAGGCACTGCTAAAACTTTAGCTTGGGGACATGATGACATCCCTAAAATAATTTCATTACATAAAGCTATTGAATATGGTAATGAACTAATTAAGAAAGAAGAAGAGGAAAAATTATTGGTTTCGCAATTAAATAATCTTTTTGAAAGTAATAATATATCTGAAGAATATTTAGATGAAATTTATTTTTTATTAACTGATGCCAACTTATGAAATGTTTTAAGTTGTATTTATTTCTTACATTATATATTTTACTTCTTTCATTATTGTTAATATTTATATTTAGTACTACAAGTATGTTGATATTTAGTTGTTTCCACTGTAAACAAATTATAAAATGAAAATTAAAAAATGTTAGATCTGCTTAAAAGAAGGAATACTAATTATTAAATGGATGCTAAACTGAAAGCGAGTTTTATTTCTGAACAGAGAGGGGGTGATGTAGAAAATGCTGCATTGAATATAAAAAGGAGCTGATATGTTTAGAAATCAGTATACTTGAAGATTGTACTTGAGAATATAACCATGCACATCAAAAGAGCTATAATAGTTTTATCTTACTTATTCAATAATACGTTATATATTTCACGACCGGAAAATAGTAATGGTGATATAGCCTATGCCTGTATTAAGTTTCAAATGAGTTTAAGGGTTTATGTGAGTGGCCGAAAGAGTGGGTTCGTTTAATTTTAATACCTGTCAACAACAGCAACGTATTTGTTTTAAACATAACAGGTCAAATGAGTTCGGTGAAAGTAAGATATTCTATAACAAATGATAGAAATTTGGAATATATTGACAGCCAATGGATATCAGCAACTGGAATCTTGGAAAAGAACACTATCACTCCAGGATACGTATGGGATTCATTGCTATTCCTTCAAGTTGTATCGTGCATAAGTTTGGCTGTATTTCTATGCATATTTATGTCAATTATAGTTTATTTGATGTATATTATTTGCAGACGCTGGTGTTGCTAATAAAATTTAAATAAAACACGTTTTCAATTTTTACCGAGCTGTTTTATTTCTTTAATAAATACAACATTACATTAAAGAGTGTAGTAATTTCAAAGTGTGCGTGTAGTCTTCAACTTTGGTGGATGGCCACTTTGCGGAATCAGGCCCTGCTCGCCATCCTACTCGCTCTCCCCTTCGCGCTTTGGATATATTTCCAAGAATCCACTGATAAACTGCTTTCTGTTTTCCAGGTTGAAGCAGGTTGTAGTTATAGACTAAATTGTATAGTTTCATTAGATGTATAACATTTGATAATATATGGGGTTGAGCGTGATAAGATGTTTCCAAAATAATATCTTCTAAACAGCATTTCATATTCTTGTAGTTGTTTGCAGCATTTCTGAAAAGAAATTGATGACAACTTGTTATGTTGTTGTTTGTCAGAAGCTCTTGAACAAAGAATACATCGTTCCTGCAGACAACCTCTTTTGTATCACTAATAATACTCATAACATCAAAAACAGTTAAATATTGTTTTTTAGCTGCTTGTTCGAGAAATTTTGATATAAACTCATCACATAATAGCTATCTGTGAAAAAGCAAACTGAGCAAAGGCAGAGGTGGGTCTACTCCTTCAGTTATCCAAGTAAATGCTTCGAACGGTACTTGAAATCCCAAACGCATAAATACATTTTTCGCATCCTCTTCGCAACTGTTGTGGAGCACATTCCTCAGATGCTTTTTCAAAATATCAGTCTCACTTTTGTAACACTCGTATGAGATAGGATCCATTTGGTTAAATCAATACTTCTTCGGCTTCAGAATCGCTGCTATCAGAGCAGTCAATATCGGGGTTGAAATAATAGGTAGCCGCAGATTTCAATACGGTCGCACTCAAACACGTTAAACTTTTCACAGATTTGTTTAAACTCTTTAGCTTCAATTGTTTTGTACTTTACAAGAGTATCCTTTTTGTAAATTTTCACCACAATGCAATAAGAGCTTACCATGTTTACAGGATGCAATAATGTTTGTTACTATAAATTCAAGTAGTAAACATGTTTCATATATAACTGTAACGAAAGAGCATGCGTTGTCATATTATCCCCCCCCTCCACAGCTTACAGGAGTGGAGAAGCCTTAACATAAAAGCACGGAGCAAGCATCATTTGGTAGTAACAGTACCACCTTTCCTGAATAATAGTGCTATCGTTAATATTGGTATGGATAGTTTTGTAAAAGCATTCAACCAAATCGGTATCGGTTTTGAGGAAAAAGAAACGCGTTCAATAAAATCGTTAAACATTGGAGAAAAGTATCCGGTTCAGCGTGTGAAAATTGTGCACACTAAGTGGGGGCCGCGACTTTTAACAGATTTAAAAGACTTCGTCGTGTTCCTTCCTCGCCGGTATGCTGATGCGCTTACTGATTCGCAAGTAGAAGAAGTTAACAAAGAACTCCGTCAACAATCTCAAGTACCATTCATTCGCATAAAGGGGTTTGTTGGAAAGGCTGCAGATATAGAATTTATCATGGATGAGTTATCCGCAGTACCTGAACTCGCTGCAAATGTTTCATCAAAAGTTGAATAAACTGGATGAATATGCTGAGCTCTTATATATTCGGCAGACTTTATCAAATACTGATTTCACTCATGGTGTTGAAATAAATGAAAGTAATTTAAGTTATCTTAAACGTATTTTTAGTAGAATTAAGATTTTGAGAGGAATGTTCCCCTCTTTAAACTATGGTAAAATGAGATGTGGCTATAGAAATAAATAAAACCCTTTAATGTAAATGCGTATTTTTATTAAAAAAATCATTAATATTTACAAAATAACATCTGTTTTCGAAATCCAACTATTATGGCTTTTATCAAATCCAAGCCATTTAACATAAACCTTATCACCTTTTCTGCGCAATACCTTTTCTACTAAATAAACATTTGGATGTTTCACTGTTTGTAGCTCCTTATCGTAAAATGCTCCTTTTATCTCGTTACCTGCTAAGTCTTGCAGATAATACACTAATGGATTGGAAAATTTAATTTTGGAAACCTTAAAAATTTCAGTGGACAAATTTGGGGTGTAGCCTTTTGCGAACACATCACGATGTTTGCTAATTCTTACAAAATTTCCAACAGAAAATTTCTTTTTTTTTAAATCAACCGTTTTAATATGGGAATAAACTGTATTTAATAAATGCTCCTCACTAGCTCTTTTTACAGCACATGGTTTCATGCCGATGGTTCTATGCTTCGTATTATTATAAACATGAACTAATTTAGGTAGTAAGTCTAACCACTTATACGTTCCTTGCAAACTAAATTTTTTCCACATCATACCTTTTAATGGTCTGTTGACTCGTTCTACTATAGAAGCCTTCTTACTGCTAAAGGTTGAATAATGATTAATACTATACTTTTTCATTAAATTTTGAAACCATTTGTTATAAAATTCTTTCCCCATATCGGTTTGCAGATTTGTCGGTATGCGATTACTTTTCCGAAGTATTTCTTCAAACGCTTTCGAAACATTCTCTCCATTTTTCCGAAATACAGGCAACGCCCATACAAATTTAGAAAATGCGTCTATTACTACAAGAATATATCGATACCCTTTATTTTCTTTTGCGTAGGGTATCATTTCAACTAAATCAGCTTGAAACAAATCATTTAAGTCTTTAATAATTGTTCTTCGTCTAGTAAAATTTTTTCAAGAAGATTTGTGTAATTCAGCTACCACTTCTTCCTTAATAGCGCTCGCAGTTTTCTTATTTTTTCTCATTTTCACCATTATAAATTGTCAGTCGTAGTAGAGGTGGTTGTTGTGGTGATGGTGGAGACAGGTGATGCGCTCGAAGAGGAAGGTTTGATTATTACAGTACTCTTCTCTAAACCAATATGCTTGAAGATTGCGTCAATGTGTAAATTATTTATACGAACATTTGCGTTAAGCGCATCAGCGTTAGACTTGAGAGAGTTTAGTAACGCTAATACTTCGTTTCGAAGACTATCACGTTTTTTATCCCCTGCAACCATCGCATCCCTTTTAACTGTTTCACATTCTGTTCTAAGCTGTTCCTTAGTAACTACGTCTTTATTGTCCACGTATGCTTTTGTTGCTGCATGCCAAGAAGCTGTAGGTGGTGCTAAACGAATTACATGTTTGTCATCAAAATCAAAGAAATAGTTAATCTTTTTAATATCCTCAGCTGTCGCTAATGTATCCAATAATGCATCTAGGTATCTTTTGTAACAACTTCATCTTCATCCCCCTCATTAACTCGAGCTAATGCCTTTCGTTCAGTACCATAATCCACTTCGAACCTTCGTTTTACTGCCCCTGGCAATGCTCGACCGAATTTATCAACAACCATATTACAACTAAGTGCAAACATGGATTATTTACTCTATTATACCACACTCTCGAAGTTCTTCAATAATGAATGCGATTTCATTAGCATGATTAGTATTACCTGCAGTTTGTGATGCAATGAGTAATTTTAAACGATCGCATAATTCGTTAACATCATTAAAGTAAACATATTCTATAGGTTTATTATTTAAATCCATCCATACACCTCGACCTGATGGGTTTCTAATCGGAGTCGAGGTAACGGTAGCGGAGGTTACGGCTGTGGATGGAAATAGAGGTCCAGTCATGAGTTTCTTGATTAAACGATATTTTTTTCCTTTGTTTCCAGCTATAGGGGCGATGCTCCTGTAGCCAATTTTATGAGCATTAGTTCTGTAAACTATATCTTTATACTTTGTCAAATCCGATTCTTTGTAATTTGCAGGTTCTTTTTTAAACAAAAGCTCTAACAATCCGTGGGTTATTGTATATCGCATAGTTTTAACGGTTAATTTATCAGCCGCAAACTTTATTTCAGAATCTCCGATGAAGTACTTATTTTTATCAGGATTAAATCTAACACCGTACTGCGTATCAAAAACCCCTTTCGTATCATGATTCAGGGCTGTTAAATAAGTTTGAGGGTTATCTAATCGAACGAGCTCCATTATCTCCCTATAGGCATCAAAATCTTTTCTCTTTTCTCCGATAGGTTCCGCTTTAAATAATAATTCATAAAGTCCAGGTGTTCCAGCAAATTTACGCCCCATTATTTCTAAATCTTTACCAACCACCTTCATTTCTTCACTACCAATGTGTAATTTGTTCTGAAGCCAGTCGTATCGAACATCATTTCTGTTGTCATATTCTCTTTGAGTGTCACTCAATATCCCTTTAATATAATACCTCGGCAATGGGTCATAATCGTCTAATTTATCTTTGAAAACAGGATAATTCACGATATTCTGTATTTCCTGTTTAGTGTAATCAAATACTTTATCCTCTTCTTCTTCAGTCATTGGAAGCATAGTACTAAGGTCTGCAGCAGATGCTGTTGATGAGGTTAATGATGATGGTGCGATGAATGAGCTGGATTGTGGTGGTAAGAAGGAATGCTCGACATCTTCTTCTTCTTCTACCTCCTCTTTTTTAATTTCTTGTTTAATTGACGGTTTGGAAAACTGGATTTCTTCTTTTAGTTGCATTAAAGGCTCAACCAAAGGTTTATATGATTTCCGCAATAAATCTTCTTCTTCAACCGCTCCCTCCTTTAAAGATTGCAGTTTACGTTTGACAGCATGTCTCACTTTCACCAGCTCCCGTTTAATTTTCGGATCCATGTTTACCCGTTTACTGCTTCTATATAACTCGTATGAATTGAAAAACTATAGATATATATATCGATCGAATCCTTTACGATACAATGAAACATTTCTGATGATGTGCTCTGTTTTATAAACAGCTAACTCAGCATGAATGGGTTTATTTTGTAAGAAGACTTGAAGAAGAATTCACGTGCTGCTTGAGAAAGAAATGAGAAAAGTGCGGCAAGGCGGTGGTCTACTAAATAGGCTTATTAATTCTCTACCGTTTGAGTTACATTTACCAGGTTATCGTTTCTGCGGGCCAGGTACTCGGCTAAAGGAGAGATTGGCAAGAGGGGATAAAGGAATAAACCATTAGATGAATCATGCAAAGCTCATGATATTGCATACTCTCATTCTAAAGATCTAGAGCAGCGACATGTGGCAGATAGTATTTTAGCAAAAGCAGCACTTAAACGAACTCATTCATCAGACGCGAGCTTTGGAGAACCCTCCCAGGATAATACCCGTTCCAAAAACTGGAGGATTTCTACCGTTAATACCGATATTCGCCGGGTTGTCAGCCTTAGGTGCGTTATCGGGAGGAGCGGCAGGAATCGCGAAAGCCGTGAACGACGTCAAGGCTGCTCAAAAAAGTCTCAACGAGTCTAAACGTCACAATAAAGCCATGGAAGCAATCGCGGTTGGGAAAGGTCTCTTCTTGAAACCATATAAAAAAGTTCTAGGACTTTATTTACCAAACCAAAAAAAAAAAAAAATCCCTTTAAACTTACCTCGCCGACCGCTTACTGATGTTGACTTATACAGATACATTAAAAAACTTGTAATTCCTCACTTTCGTGGAATATTCATGCGGGATAGTTTACCCAAGAAAGTGTACGCCATCGAATGCGGAGTTGTTAATCACGATAAGAAAACAGGGGAAGGTACTCATTGGACGGCATACAAAATAGAAAATGGTAGAGCAGCTTATTTTGATAGTTTCAGAAATTTGCGACCACCTCCGGAAGTGGTGAAATATTTAAATTCCTCTCAACCATGTAAAATTCATTATAATTACGACCGCAAACAAAAGTATAACTCATTCAATTGCGGTCATCTGGTGCTAGAATTTCTATTTAATACTACACCATTCCTCCACTTTTAAAGGTAAGTATAAGTTGGTAACTCCATTTAACATAGCGTTAACAGGCTATCAACATGTATACGTTTACTTTAACCGGTGTTACATCAATTTTACAAGCTAATATTAGTCCCCCGATTGTTTTGGATAATGATTTTGAGTATTCACTAGGTCTAGTCAACTTTGAAACGTACAATTCTATTCCAAATATAGATCAAAGCAATAATAAATTTTACGTTGGTGATAAAATAATACCTATACCGATAGGATCATATGAGCTTAACGATATAAATCGCTATCTACGCATGCAATTACGCGACCCGAGAGTGAGAGGTGTTAAAGATGCGGTATTTCTAAATATAACAGGCAACAACAATACTTTACTTTCTGAAATTAAATGTACAGAGCAAGTTGATTTCACAAAACCGGATTCTATAGGACAACTGCTAGGATTCAAACCGAGAATTATTAAAGCTAATAGTCATGAATTTTCTGAATATTTTTAAAGTAAACGCAATATGCATTCATTGCAACCTTGTTTCTGGTTCATATAGAAACAATGAAGAAGCTCATTTTATTCATCAACTTTTCCCAAACGTTCCGCCAGGCTATAAAATAGTCGAAAATCCAACCAATGTTATTTACTTGCCTATAAATACAAGAATTATTGACTCTATAGTCATTAAAATAGTTCATCAGGACGGTGAACTTATTAATTTTCGTGGAGAGACCGTAACAGTAAGACTTCATCTGAAACGTCTCCAGTAAAAACATAATGGTCTGCCGTTATAGAAATTTTAGCAAGCGCAGGGTGATTTATAGGAAACCCGCATTATCTCGATTCGCCAGTACTAAGGGAGAATTGAAACGGTTAACACCTTCAAACGCTCGCTTGGAAAGTTTAGGATACCGAGTTAAACGAAAGCTAAGCTGAAATCATGCATTCTGAAATTTTGAATGTTACGGAGCGTGCGCTGTTTGATTCATCTATAACTAATGCGGAACGTCACACACATCAACCGTATACGAATACAACCTTTAAAAACAGTGATGAAATTCGCATTCCTATTGAAAATGAAGACGTGTACACTTTGCCGTGGGATAGTATTCTATACGTTGAAGGAAAATTGGTAAAAACCGATGGTACAGCATCAGCAACTGCTAAATTTGTAAACAATGGGATTGTCCATCTTTTCGATGAAATTCGTTACGAAATCGGCGGAAAAACGGTTGATCGTATTCGAAATCCTGGAATAACTAGCACCATAAAAGGTTACGCGTCCTATAACGTAAATGAGAGTCTACGTCTTCAGAATGCTGGTTGGGCTCCTAATGATGACTCATTTTCAGCAACTGATCAAAGTGGGAATTTTAACGTATGCATCTCATTACGAATTCTTTTAGGTTTTGCTGAAGATTTTCGAAAAATTCTTCTTAACATAAAGCAAGAACTTATATTAATAAGAAGTAGCATTGATACAAACGCTATAGTGAATACAACTGCTGATGAAACAGTAAAAGTTGTGGTTAATAAAATTTCTTGGAAAATCCCACATATATCTGTTGCAGACATAGAACGGTTGAAACTTCTAAAATATTTGCAAAGAAATCAACAGATGGAAATTAATTTCGGTAGTTGGGAGTTGCATGAATATCCCCTACTACCTCAAACAAATATCCATACATGGGCTGTTAAAACAACATCACAACTTGAAAAACCTCGGTTTGTGATAGTCGCATTTCAAACAGATAGAAATAATAAACCAGAAAAAAATAAAGCCCACTTTGACCATTGCGAACTTAATAATATTAAATTACATTTAGGTTCTTCTATGTATCCTTATGACAATCTCCATCTTGATTTCAAAAACAACAAATTCTCTATATTATATGAGATGTATGCTCAATTCCAACAGTCTTATTACGGAACCGTTAGCGAACCGGTGTTAAAACCGTCAGAATTTAAGAAAGTTGCTCCTTTATTTGTAATCGACTGTTCACACCAGAACGAAGTTGTAAAATCCGGGGCGATAGATATACGCTTGGATTTTGAAACTAGTGAGGCAATTCCAGCCAATACAGCTGCTTACTGCTTAATTCTGCACGATCGAATGGTTCGTTACAATCCTTCCACCAGCATTGTTCAAGTATTATAATTCCTTGGAGTTCATAGTAGATGTGCAAGGTTTTAAAACAGAGGGGAATATCTTCCTTTTTAAAGAATTCGCTGTTAGTAGGATAAATAGCGATGAAAAAATATCATGGTATCTACTATCTCCACCATTTCCTTGGTCGCAACTTACAGCTCGCTATAGAAGTCAAAATGGGTGGCTTACTAGAAACTATCACGGACTAGAATGGAATAGCGGGTATAACGATTATCAAGAAACAGTGGCTGAAATAGGTAAAATTTTAAGTTGTTCGACTGCTGTATACGTTAAAGGAATGGAGAAACAGGTGTGGATATCGAAAGAATTTCCATATTTAGAGAACATTATCAATTTGGAGGAATTGGAGTGTCCATCTTTAACAAAACTCCTCGCAAAGTATAAAACCACTCCAGTTTGCACTTACCATTCCCTCTTTCAAGATACGTGCTACAATTGTGCATTAGAAAATGTATTTGTTCTTAAAAATTGGTTACAGATGTATCTATCTTCAAAATGATGAATAAAAAAATTTTCTACAGTTGTACATTTTTCTGTTTAGTAATAGAAAGTAGTATAAAACGTTCGGGTATGAGAATAAACTAAGACAGTAGCTAATTGACAATAACATAGTAAGCATCAACATATCTTATTATGAACCGCGGCTGTAGAATTTTAATAAACTTCTACAATGGTGATAATGTACTACAAAAAAACGAAAATTTAGAGATTTTAGAATATCAAGACTTCTTTTCTGAATACAATATAGCTAACTACAAACACATTTCGATTGGTGTAGTTGTTTATAGCAATAACAACATCGCTAACGTTGAGAATTATATTGTAAAAGCAAAGTTCTATGGTCGTAATGGTGATCACTTTACGAAAAATATATGCAGAAGGTATTTCGAGAGTCGGCCAAGTGAAGAAGATTTAGAATTCTTCAACGTCGAAAATTATGGCATTTTGCAAATAACAGGTGAGCTGATTGGAGATGACGAAGGAGTCGAGAGCGATTACTGCAACAGCAGTCATAAGGATAGCGATGATAATATCGTGGAAGTATAAAGCATAATCAAATGTACAAATGATTGTTGACTAAATTCTTAATAAAGAATCTTAAAAGTTCAATGCTCCAGTTACGGTTATTGCAAAAAGTTTAACCCCGTTAGAGGTTAACAACCTCCTCCTCTCAAGTGTCATAGAACATTAGCACATGGTGTACAAACTAATAAGCGAACAATGAACCTAAAACGCGAAAAGTTCAATACCACAATTACGGTCATTGACATCAAGTTTGACCTCGTTTTAAGCCAACAACCTCCTCCTTTCAAGCGTCATAGATCAATAACACATGGTGTGCAAACTAATAACAGGTCAATGAACCAAAAACGCGAAAAGTTCAATGCCCTAATTACGGTCATTGACAACAAGTTTAACCTCGATAAAGGTCAACAACCTCCTCCTCCTCCTCCGGTCATAGAACCGGCGAATCCATACTACTGCAATACAGTTTCAAAATCAGCGTAAACAACAAAGGGTAGTTTGATCCTTTTCTGATAATTATCAAATTTCAAAACATGACCTACCCATTTTATCAATTTTACAATCACCGGTAGGAAGGCTACTGTACACATGGTTACAATCGTATTGCTGATGACGATGGAGGCGGGCTACTGTGGAGAAATACTGTAAGCAGCCATCACATAAGAATTTCCGATGTCCTGTTTTGGAAAGTTGTTGAGAAAGTAAACGAGACATGTCCTTAATCCAACAGTAATGATTATTTCCACGATCATCGTCGAGCAACAAAAGATTGAAGTGCAGCCTTTGCTTGATGGGTGAATAGTAAACGGGACCAACTGTTTCCCAGATCCACTTCCCATCTCTCAAAACGGATTCAGTTCCGTAGACATTCACAGAGCAATGGTTTTTCGATTCAAATTTGGTAATGTCGGTTAATTTCATTGGAAACTGAATACCCTCGTTGTTCAAGGTGCGAGAGTAGTGGGGGTAAGAAGTAGTTCTGTGCGGGTTTGCTTGTGCTGGGAACAAAGCCGACGTTATTGCCCACGCAAAGCAAGCTTGATCATCGTTTTCCACATTCACAACCGCCCTCTTTAGTAGAATTTGTCTAGGTAACGGGATGTAAGAAGACGCTCTCAGCATGTTGTACTTGTTAACGTTGATTTTGAGGAAAAGAACCCTTTCTAAACTCCATCCTGTAGAAACAAGAAACGTAATTGAAGATGATGGGAAAATGTAAACCGTTGCTAATCAAAAAAATAAAAATATTATAAAATTATTACATACCTGACTCTCGTTCTTGAAACTCAGACGCTTTGGTCTCAAGGATATCGAAGAAATTTTGTAGAAGATTGGAAAGATTGATCGATCGCGTCACAACTTTATTGTTAGTGTTAATTTCAATCAACTGTTTCGTGTCGTGCACGTAACGTCCGAAAACTTCGAGATTTATTTTAAGCGCGTCGTGGAGATGTATCTGATTACGTATTACCCGCAAGCATTTGTCGAGAATGTCACTGAAAAAGTCAGTATACGAAAGGTGGTATTTCGTAGACGTGATACGAAACGAAGCAATCCTGTTAACGAAAGCAGAGGTAAGGAAACTGATTCCCTCCTCTAGAGGTGAGCAACACTTTTTCTTATGTTGTATGGTGCGTAGGTGACCGTTGTACGAAGAGTGAGGAACATAAATTTTGCAGGTTTCACACCACCGGTCAGAAGAGGTAGAAGGTGTATCAAACTTTAGTTTTTTAGTCGGTACAGACGATTAAGGATCACACTGTGCTCGTTTACGACAGGAAGTTCTTCGATGTCTGTTTAAATTGTCAGATCGCGTAAACGAAATATCGCAGTCCGGGCAACGAATCATCTCGGTTAGTAGCTGTGGATATATACCGACAAAGACTGAGGATGACTGTGTGCGTAGTAGATATAAAAGTGTACAGAAGTTGGCAGAAGTGGGAGAAATGTAAACGGTGGGAGTATTAAGAGAGGGGTAAAAGATATTTAGGAGAGGATTAAGGAGGAAACGAGTAATAAGTTCAGAAATTGTAGTAGAGGGAGGTATATACAATAATAAGAATAGAAGTGAGATGGCAGAACAGGTACAAAGTGTTACTGGTGAAATACCAATGTATAATCTGGAAGAGTCTGATCTGTCAGCGGTGTTGGACGAGTTCTTTAACAACGAGAAATCGATGACAACAGCTGTAGGTAATGGGAATGAAGTCAGCGAAACAGCGATAGTGCCTGTGGCAAGTACATCGCGAACAACATCAGGAGGTAGTAAAGGTATAATAATGAAACCGAAGAAGCGAACGTATAATAGGAAGATGTCGGGTGGAACGTTTGAATACCCAAAGGTAGTGGAACAATTACGAGAAGCGACGAAGGCTATAACCGAGAAAAACTGAAAAGGGAGGCTGAAATGAAGGAACAGGATATGAAGAATGCTTCTTTGATAGAACAAATTCACAAGAAAGAAAAGGATTTGGAGGACATGAAAAGAAATTTGGAAAACGGTAGTAGATGGATGATGGAAAATCGGAAGCGGGTAGAAGAGATGGAAAATAAAATGGCAGAGTTAAAAAGACTTGTAAATGAACAATTTAACTTTTAATGTAAAAAGCATAATAAAATAAAAATTGTATTATAAAGTTGTTTTTCTTTTAATATTTCGTTATAAAAGAAGAAAGTGTTAGTAGGAGGGTAATGAAAGACATACTTTTCAAAAAAGTGATACATGTTAAATCAGGTAGAAGCATGATAGAAATAGGGAAGTCAATGTGTCTAGAGTTATTGAACTAGAAGTGTGACATATGAATTTGAAGGAATTGTAAAAAGTAAAGTAAAGAAATGATGATGTGATTGAATCAGAAGTGGTGGATCGAGTAGAACTTAGTAAAAGTGTGTGGGTAACAGTTGGAATGTACATGTAGCACACTAAGACGAAGGTAGTTTTGTAGAAAGGTTGATAAAGAAACACAGAAGTTCAAAAGAAGTACTGACTTTAAAAGTTGTTTACTTAACCTACATCATTATTAAATAACAAACGTTTCGCAAGTGACATATCGAAGCGGAGCCCTTGCAATCCATCGGACAGAGGTAAAGTTGGAGCTGGTTAGGGAACCTTATAGAATTGTTGTAATATACTCTACAAATAAGCAAGTTGTATGAGATGTTTGTCTTAAAGAAATGTTGTTATAGGAATGAGGTGTTGTTGGGGCTGTTGAGAGAACCATAGCGGTTATTGTACCATTTGTATGGTATACTAAACTTTACAGATAATCATGTTGTAGGAGAAGTTTGTCTTGGAGGTATGTTGGAAAAAGTAAATGAGGGAGAGATGGTTAGAAGTACTTACATAAACAGTTATACACGTATATAACAATGTTTTTTAATCACAGAAATCTGTACTATTTAACATCTCCAACAGAACGTATTGTACATTACCGCTCCTCATGTAATACATACGACGGAGGTGTTGTTTCAAGTGGGATAGAAGTCTGATAGCTGTTGTAACTTATCTGTATCACACTTTCAATATAGTAATTTTGAATGAGATCACTGTGTTTTAGGTAAGTGTAAAAATGAAGAAGGATGTATTTTTAAAAAGTTTATTAATCTTAATATCTACAAACATTATTTTTACATAACTAATACTACATTTATAATTAAATTAATATAAAAAGGCTTATACTATATTCACTTATTTTTACTTAACTAATACTACATTTATAATATTAATATAATACGACTTAAAATATATTTATAATAAAAGGTGTCCTAGTCAACGTGGAAGTGTGACACCCACAGCAGCGACCCGTAGTTGATGTATTGTACGACCCCCTTTCCTTTCCACAGCCGTTGGTTAAGGAAGTCTTCTAGGTGCTGGCAAAATTCTACGGGGCCCTTCTGGTCCTTTATCGTCCACGCCGCCACCTCCCCTGCACAGGTGTTAAACACCTTTCTGTATAAAATATTGAAGTTGTTCTCGCAGGTAGAAGCGGAATCACCAGTTAACATCACAAAGTAGTACATGTTTTTTTCTATAATTGGAAGGTCTATTGAAATGCAAACTTTGTCGAAGTGAAGTAAGCTTCTGCCGAACGAAGTTTTTTTTTTTTACCGACTAAAACCTCTCCCCCTCAGGTCGTTGAAAGGAGTGGGGTATGAGTGGAACGAAAGGATTTGGAGGAGGAGAGTAGTATAGCAGGCGGGCTACCATGACTGCGGATGGCCTGTCCATCCAGTTCTTACCATCGCGATGTCTTTCAAGGTCATTCTTCGGCTGAAGATGTCTTTCAAGGTCATTCTTCAGCTGAAGAAGTTAAGCCCCGCCCTCTTTGTAGTCAATACTAGAAGGTTTTGATGGCCTGTCCATCCAGTTAATTTTTCGCATGTCGCTAGAGAGATCTGTTTGAATTTTCCGTGTAAATTTTTGTAATTTTACAGTTGCCTGCAATAGCAAATTAATATTGGTAGTAGTAGATGTCGCTAGTAGGATCTGTTTGAATTTGAATTTTCCGCGTAGATTTGGAACTTGTCTGCAAGGGTGGTGGTGGTGTTAGTCGATGTCGTTATATGTTAAGTTAATTCATTAGATGAATAAAACTACAAAATATATTCATAGATACATTTATTTGTTCGTTATTTTCATCTGTTTTCTTATTGGTACCCAGTCACTAAGTTTGACTAATTCTGGTTGATATGCATTCATATTCACAGGTGTTTTTTCATTTGGTGTTACAGGTATTTTTTCATAACAGTTTAAATCTATATTATTATTATTTTCATAATCATCATTATCATTAGCGTCATTAAAATTTGTCTGAGATTATATAATAAAGGATAATAGATTACATTGAGGATATTCTCTTTATAATTATTGTAACATGAAACTAATGTATTACTTAAAACAAATATTATATAAATATAAAATATATACATAAAACATTTTATATAATAAAGGGTAATAGATTACATTGAGGATATTCTCTTTATAATTATTGTAACATGAAACTAATGTATTACTTAAAACAAATATTATATAAATATAAAATATATACATAAAACATTTATTTGAGAGTACAAAGTATTATACAATAAAGGATAATAGGTTACATTGAGGGAGAACTTATACAATAAACGCTAATAGATTATATTGGGGGGACATTCTCTTTATTATCGTTACGACATGTAAATAATTTATAGTGTTTTCCGTTTATATTCAACGTTCCGTTATTTTGAAAATAATTAAGGAAATATAACATATTTACTAAACTCACACACGTATATCTTTCTTCTTCTTCTGCCATATTACTATTAATGGAAAATTTAAATTCCCGTATCCCCATTCGGATTGTACTTTTTTGTTTTCTTACAGAAAACATTTCGTTTATTACAGCTGCAGCTTCTTCTATATTTCCGTCTGTTATTGTTATTGTAAATAACATCTTAAACAATAATAGATTGTTTTTCTAAAATATATAAAATTCATGATATATACATACGCTTAACAAGTGTTTTAAAAATAACAATTGCAGTGTGTACTTTTGCTAATACAAATATAAGTTGTATATATTTATATATTATTTATATCCCCATGGATATGTGTCAGTTGTTAAAGTATTTATTAATCTCTTATCATCATATGGACTAAGAGCTATTTTTTTCTGTTTGACTGTATAAACTTTATGCTTTTTTGAAATAATTAAATTTTGATTGACTTCCTTTACCTGATTATAAAATAAGCATTTAAAATAATCTTCAAAGGTAATTTTTTTAATTGTTGCTTTTGTTATTCCTTTAATTTTTTTTGCTATACCTGTATTTTCGTTTTCTTTGTTGGAATCGAAAAGTCTGATGGCATACATTTTAGATCTAAGTCCAATAAATTCAGAAAAAATTCTACCATTGTTTTCATCTTTCATTAAACCAATTGCTTTTTTATTTACCAGAGGTATATTGTATTCATTATTTTGTGGGAAGTCTGATGTATCAAATTTATGAATATCATTTTTTATATGAAGGTATATATCATCAATAAAAAAATGATATATGAGTGAATCTGTGTCAGTATAGAGAAGTTTAGCTGAATCACAAAACTTGTTTTTAATGTAATTATAATGAAAGTCGTAGAGTACAGTTTTTGAAATATCAAGTACACAAAATCCTATGTAAATTGGCTTATTGAATTTAGTATTTAGTCGTTCCATTTCAATGATTATCATATTTTCATTGAATATTGTACAACTGTGGAAATTTGGTTTAGAAATGTAATAACTAGCGCCATATCTTCCTGTCCATCTCGTGACTATTTTCACGTCTTTATATTTTCGTACATTTTCCATTGTTTTGCCAAATACTGAGTTATTCATTAGTTTGTAAAAGTTTTTTTCAAATTCATTTTTACTAGATTTCCGTAAATTAGTATTTAAATCAATAAATTTTTTCAACCATGTAGATTGTTTAAATTTAAGTATTTTATGAATTTTTTCAATTTTAATACCGAAGCTTAATGCTTGTTTCAAACTTCTATAATGTATCACATAGTTTTTCTTATCAAAAAGTGTTGTTAATAGTTTAGGTGTCTTTGAATTAGATGTAGGTGGAATTAAATGTTCAGGAAGTAATGGCAAATCTTTATGTGTTTTGTGTAGTTCTTTAGGATAATGTACATCAATTTCAAATATGTAACCGTATTCATTATTATCAGAAATTTCGTTAATATTAATTGAGTAAATGTCATGTACCCATTCAAAGTTTCCTTCAGGTAGTGGAAAACTCATTGCATAACCGTATAAATTGTTAACATCGTAATACATTAGGTATGACGTAGGTTCGTTAGGATTGAATTCATTTAACATATACTTATTGTTTGCCTTTCCATACCGATTAGAGCATTGTGATATACCCCCTCTTATACCTCGTTCTACAAACATTATCATATCAATATCTGTTAGTAGTTCCAATTCAATTTCGGTGATTTTAAGCATGCTATCGAATGCTAGACCTGGTGCGGTATAATAATGTAAACTGTCTAATTTATACGTCATCCAGCATGTTAATCTAAAATTTTCGAATATATCAGCAAGTAAAAGAACATCTGTTTTTAGATATAATTCCGCATATTCTTGTAAATTATTAATTTTAAATGTCTTCCATACAGAACATGCATGATCATATTCTTTTTCAGAAATGTTACAATCGTAAATTGAACTGTAAAAACGTTCTCGAGGTGGTAATTTTATATCACGTAATTTTTCCCAACAATCTAGATATTCATAAGGAAAAACACCTTTGCGTTGAACTAATTCAAATTCTTCATTATTTTGATAAAATTTTTTTGTTATAATTTTTTGTTCCCTATCTAAATAAGATGACAATTTATCTAAACTGCTTGCTAAAAATCGAAAAGAGTCTAAAAATCTAAAATTTACATTAGTGTTTTTAATGTATTTCGAAAACGAAATATATTTTTCCTTATTAACAGGTAGTAAAGAAATTTTACCTTTAATCTGTATAGTTAAGGCTTCAATTATGAAATGACTGTCGTATCCAGATAAGTTGTGAAAAATTACAGGTATTGCATGATCATTTTGATAATTTAAGTTACAGTTAGAATGTGCGGGGCCTCTATAATTTCCAGTTAAATGACAATGCTCCTTAATTTTAATATCTTCATTACTAAATGGTTTACAACAAATGTGACAATGTGTTGCACTTAGAAACCGATTTTCCTGTTCATCCGATAATTTTTTTATTGGAACGATATTTGAAAAAATACCTTTAAATTCGAAAGCCAGCTTTTCAAGTTCTTTTACGAACCATGTAATACAATCTTTTCCGGTGTATAATTTAAATTTAGAAAGTGAATCGTAGTAGGGTAAGATAACCGATTTTAAAACAGAGGAGTGAGGAGGGTGATTTATTACCATTAAAACCTGAAATAAGTATGATGTAATGAATGATATGTTGTAATGAAAAGTGGGTCAAGGTCATGAATGAATGAAAAGGAAAGGAAAGGGAATGGGAAGGGAAGGTATTGATAAGGAGAGCTAAGAAGAGGATGATTGTCTCATAATAGACCAAAAAAGTTGACGTCTCTGCTGAGCTGTAGTGCAGAGTAAACAGAGAAGTGTATGTGTATCATCGATTTCGTAAACCATACCAGACTTTTCGCAGAGGTATGAGCCTTCCCGCTGACGACAAGGTCGACAGCAATGGTTTACAACATCGCAATGGTATACTCTACAACTGTGACACAAAAGCTGAGGTCTGTTGTCAAGACATTCCTGGCAAGAAAAAGCTGTTTCTTCTGTACAGCTTTCGCGCAAACGTTTGCAAAACACACACTGGAGTAGGGTGGTGTTCCAAGGAGTTGTCTGCCTGAAAGGCGTAAGCACAACAGATACACGGGAAAGGTTCATGTTACAGTGGGAAATCCTTCCGAAGAAGTGATGGTCTTAGCGAGTTACAGCGGTTTAAATAAGTAGAATGAAGGAGGGGATAGTAGTGGGGATAATGCTGCGGTTGTAAGCAATAATAAGGAGGAGTGTTTAGTGTAGTAACACAGCAGTGGTGGAAGAGTATATTTATAAGTAAACACTGCAAGTGTGTTACAGTTGAAACAGGTCACAGAAGATAAAAAGAACTAGAGTGGTATGAATTCTTCGGTAGAGTAACCGTCTAGATCGTGACGAGCGTGGTCCCTGTCGTACCATGATGAACAAAGGTAACACTGCAAGGCATGATACTGCGAGGACTCATGGAACATACCAGTCTTATGACATAGATACCCTTGTCTGCAATTAGGACAAGTTCGGTTCAAAACGTCATTTGAATAAATGTTACAGCTAACACAATACTGAAGGGGTTCCATACTGCGACATGAAAAGCAAACAAAGCCCTGTGTTTGATGACTCAGGTGAAGACACAGTTGACACTGCAACTTTGTAGTAGCAGTGGATTGCAAGACTTGACTAAACGGTTGGACCACGATGATAGCATGTCCAGGTAAGGAGTAATTGCTTTGGAGGAGTGTACATTGTCCTTGGTTGACAGATGTCATGTTATCGTAAGGACAGGTGGAGAGTGACTGGTGTTGAAGAGGGAAAGATGATTGCTTAAATAGTGGGAAAGAGGTGGGGAGAAGAGTGGGAATAGAAGAGGGGATGTTTTTGATGTAGAAGGGGAAAAAGATGTTGGTTTGCTATAAGAAGTGTGAATGAACCAATTGTAAATTAGTAGTTGAAAAAGAAGATAGGAAAAAGAGAGATGCCATTATCTGTAGAAATAGACGAAATAGGAATATGAGATATGATACAAAACGGTTTGTCTGAAGAACCTAAATAAGAATATTGGAAAAAATTTGGAAAAAAGAAGAAAAAAATTTTTCACCCCTAACATAAAATGTTGTGTAACTATTGTAGGAAGCGAGTTGTAGGAACGAGTGACACATGAAAATGTAGGTAAGAAGATGTCGCTTAAGAAGATAAGAAGGGCAGGAAGGAATTGTGGCAGTTGAAGAAACGGTAGGGGTAAAAGTGTAAAAAATGACCTTTAAAAATTTTTTTGAAGCATAAGGACACGAAATCATGTAATAACTTATGTTGTTAAAAGAAGCTCCCCCAGGCGTAGTATCCGAATCTGAAAAAATTTTTGAAAAAAAAAATTAAAGTTGACAAAAAGTTGACACCTTCAACCTCACAGGAAAAATAGAAGGAGTGATTTTAAAAAAAAGTTTTCCTCTTATAAAATGTTTGTCTAATAGCAAACTTCATGATCCTACCCAAGAATATTGAGAAATATTTTTTTTGATGTGTTTACCCCCAGACTTTGAACCCCGAAAAGTGTGTGAAGGAGGAATGTGAGCAAGAAAATGGGTGTATAAAAAAGATTTTGTTATCAACCAAGAACGTTTTGCCAGAAACAAAAGTGGAAAATTGTTAACATTAAGAAAAGTAACTTCTACCCTTAACTTCAAGAATTTTTTTAAGGTATAAGGAGTGGTGCTAAAAAAAAAGACCCCTCTCTCACTATTGACGCCGTAGGGCAAGTGTACCAGGTCCCAATATCGGAATAGTCAAATTCCGACAACTACCCCTCTCGGACTTGTGCCTCCTGACCCCCCTCCGCCCACCTCTTCCCCGCTCCCCCCCAAAGTATAGGTTTCCCTATGATGTTTTTCAGCGGATTTTCTTCTCACCCCATTTTCCACCCCATTTTCCATCCCTCGCATACCTATACACAGCCGTTCCTAGAAAGATAAAATCGTCCAAAATCACATGTGTTCATAATTCGGCGTTTACAACAAATGTTCTCTCTTTACTTCTGGCGCTAACACAACTACAAACACACCCTAACCTAACCCCAAAATTTTTTTTTTTTGTTTTTTTTTTTTTTTGACTTTTTTGTATTAATTTACTTAATTAACTAACAATTATTTATTTTTTTCTTACAATTAAACACATTCACATACTTTTTACAATTTTCATACATTCTTACAAATTAACTTACTATACTACATTAAAATTAACTATTTACACACCGTCCGCGCTAGTCGTTGGGTACATGCGCCAACTTCTGTGCCAGCTTCTGCGCACCCACACAGAACCGCTCGTACCTCCCACGCTTAGCTTCCACCTCTTGCTTTTCGACATCTTTTTCGAGACGCAACTTTCCTTCTTCTTCCACAAGTTGCGTCTCTCTCTCCCGAACTTGTGAGATTCCGCCTTGAACACGATGAAGATCGTCATTAAGACGAGCTATCTCAGCTTTAAGACGAGCTTCATCGTTTTCAAGACGGGTCTTACAATTTCGTACTTGGGCGAGCTCTTTGCTCACACTTGCGTGAGCATCTCGCTTCCTCTCCCAAGCTGACGTCAGTGCCGCTATCTTCTCTTGGATGCGATCGGCACTTGCCATGACGCTTTCGAAACGATCCATTTCCTGCGAAAGCGTCAAGGGGGTGTCAGGCAGAGGTGAAATGGGCGAAGGAGGCATCGTCACATCTGCGGCACATGTACCTTCTTCCATAAATGCTACGGCATCCTCTTCTGCTGGAGTCGTCTTCGGTAATTTTAATGCTGGAGTTGTCGGTGTTATTCTCGACGTAGACGTCGTGCCCGAAGCGCTCCACGTCGGAGACGTCACGGCACTTCTTCGCCGCAACCCCAGGCACCATTTACCTTTTGCTACAGCCGTCGTGGCTGTAGCAACAGATAACGCTGCCATTGTCGTTACGACTCCAACAACGTCATACTGCAAACAAAACGTAATTGTTTTAAAAATTATATTATTATAATACATACCATTAATGTTGCTTTGTACTTACAGCTCCCGTCCTCAATCTCCCTAAACGAGACTTTGGTACAGCAGGCTTTTTCCCCTTGTTATCCATTTTTATATCGCTTACTAACTATTAAGAAACACGTGCTTCAGCAAAGACGATCGAGAACAGAATGAGAGAACGCTCCGGTTAGCAACTCCTCTCCGCTTACCCCTACTTCCTCCTATACAACAAGTTCTTCACTTGTGAACCACCGTCGGAATGTGGTTAGCAGACGTGACGTCACATGCAGAGTGAACACCTGCCTTTTTGTGTAACACGCATGCGTGGTTGTTCTTCATAAACACACACAGACGTGACTTCTTCTCCACGGTGAACACCTGCGTTTTTTGCTAATACGCATGCGTGACTAAACTCATCACACACATACAGACATGACTTGTCGTCCACGGTTAACACAGGCGTTTTTTGCAAATACGTATGTGTAAAGAAGAAGCTTATCACACACAGAGAAACATGACTTGTCCGTCCACAATGGACACCTGTGTTTTCTGTTAACATAACTATTACTTGGATTATGAAATTATTAATAGTTTGTTTTAAAAAAAAATTTTTTAACATGAAATATTAAAAAGAAAACGTGCTCGGGCGCCACTTTGTCAAACAAAGAAAGGAATGAATGAAACGACAAATTTATTGAGCACCGGGTAGTGCATCGGTGGTTCCCTGTAGAATCCTGAGAGTCAAGAGAGCTCGAAGCTCTCTTAAAAAAAACCAAAAAAACTTGAAGAGTATATTAACAAAAAAGGTACATTAAAAGAAAACTTACAAAGACAACACAAGCCCAACCAAAATATAACGCACCCTGCGCCAACGTAGGGACTTCAGCTGGTTTCCGGGTCTTGAAGGGGACTTTTCAAAAACGTATGAGACCAGGCAATAGATAAAAGGACTGTAAACCAACCTTATTAGTTTTATACCAGAGCCGCCTGCAGGTGTTGATCGGCTCGTATCAATTTGGTTTGGATAAGATTATATAATATGTCTCTTAGCCTGGTTGACCATTCCTCTAGGAATCTTCACCCCGACCCGTAATCCCAGCTTCAGAGTCCGTCTGGAGCCTAAACTAAGATGGATGGATGGGCTGACAAATAACAGGAACAAAGATGTACAAAAATATTACCTAAAAGTGAATAAATTAATTAAAATATTATAATTTTGTCGAAAATGAAGAAGTCTAAAAAATAAAAGGTAGGAAAAGGAAGTATATAGGTGAGTCCACGTCGAGATCAAACAAACCAAGATTCATCTAAGTACTCACAAGATACCACAAGAACAAAAAAATTATTTGAAAAATGAAATTACTGAGAACAAAGGGGTGAAAAGCTAAATTAATAATTTAGAAAATAGCCACAAAGGCCCAAAAGATTAAGAAGAAAAAATAAGATTTACAAAATGCCTCGTGGCAAAAAAAAATTTTCAAAAATAGTTAAAATTAATTAAAAAAAAAAACAATTTAAAAGAGTGCTTCGAGAGGTTATGAAAAATTAAAGAAAAAATTAACGAAATACTTAATTTGAATAAATTTACGTAAAAAATTAATAAGGTGAGAAGTTCACACAAGTAGAAGCACAAAACACGAACAGCAACTCACACCCACACGTCACGTCAGTGTCGAGGATCAAGGAGAAAGACCTCGAGCACCGACCGGAAAATTTCATCGATCCCTCCATCGATCGCCTAGTCCTGCGCGAATGTTGTTAGCCTTGATGATAAGACGGAAGGTCGATCAACATTAAGAAATAATCAACAAAACTGAACCAAGACAAACACAAACTGAATCGAAATAAATAAAACTTCAGTAACGGGATTTTTCATAGAAAAAAAACGTTACAAACCCCTATTACCAGGAAAAAGAGGACTGACAGCCAGCCTACCAGAAATCAAAAACGAAAAACATAATAAAGATACGAGAGCTAAGAAAGGGAACCAAAAATCTAATACGAATCTAATCCAAAAAAAATCGAGGAACTTAAACTCAAACAGACAATTACTAAATATAAAAAATGGAGGCTAATTGCCTAACTAAACGAAAATTATTGGTCAATTCGAC